>JAGDQP010003126.1:0-36683 GCA_022664845.1 Lepisma saccharinum
ATAATGTATTACTTTTTACTACACCAAATATTACTGTTTGTTTTTAAAGATAAGTTTACTAAAATGCAATGTACGAAGAGTAATCAAAAACTAAGTTACACTTGATTATTGCGGCGAGAAACGTCCATTGAATGACATACTACACTGTTTTCTTCAAAAGTCATCGAGTCACTGCAAACACTTGCCTGGGCGTGCTACTAATCGTTCGATACCCTGAAAAATAAATCCGCTCCTTCGTCATGAAGCCGGAACGGACGTGGTCAACGTTGACAAATCGTTTTACACCAAGATATTATTTCATTCTGCCGAACATGTTATAATCGCACGGTGAAAGATCCATAATGTACGCAGCATGCGGCCATACCTCCCATCGAAAATTATGAAGCAAACTTACGTGCTGAGCACCGTGTACGACGTTGCGTTGTCGTGAATAATAATAACAATAAATTTGATAATCTTTCATCGGTATTAATGTTTATCATCGTATTTCTACCTTGGAGTACGGTACGTTCCTAGTTGACGCGAAATTTCCCACTACAAGGAAACTGTCTCTGAAGGAACGCGTGAAGACGCTGTGCCTGCGCATGCGCCATTCATGTAGCACAATGTTGCCATTTTTTTACTAACAATGTAATTAGCTTTATTTATTTTCCCTCGTAGGATTTCGAAGTCCTAGATTTGGTTGCAGCTAATAAATTAGCCGTTGCGTTACTATGGTAACCACATGGAACCTGTCCAAATACCTGTGTCACTAACGTCGAAGAGAAGTCACTGAAAATTATAACCTTAAGATATTTTTAGGAGTACTGAATATTTTGGTAATAAATTAAGATACATCAGAACTACAAATAATGAATATTTCACATAATTACATTTTGTTATTATTGTCAATTAGAAAACATTTACCCGTGCATATGGTTGTTTGACACTATCTCTTGTCCTTTCCTAAATTATTCACACCATTTATAATTATGTTTGTGACAGCGTCTATTCCTCATCCTCATTCGTCTCAACCTCTGCAAAATTACAGCTGGTTTGACCTTTACTTTCACAACAAATTCCTACCCAATCAAACATAGAAATAACAGGCTAATAATAATATTAAAAGCCACACATACAGATCAAAATGTGTAACCTCCTAATTCAAGTCGTTTCTTTAAAAAAATGAGTTAGACTTTTTTCTTGAGCTTCTATGAACGAAATCATATTTCTCTTACCTTCGATATAGCGTACCAAATAAATTTTCTATCGAAGTACTTCTTATAAGCAGCTGCCTCTAGGACTCTCTTGATGGTTGGCTGATTGCCGAGGATAAAGAAGTTAACAATGTCCACATCTCGAAGTCGAGACAGTTGTTTTTTGGGATCTTTGTCGGCCATTGTAATAACGTGGCGTGTAGGCATGTTTTGAAGGAGGGATTTATACTTGTGGTCCATCACTAAAAGTAAGGATAACAAAGTAAGTACAATCATATCTTTTACATTTACACGTTTTCTCTAAAGTACATTTGTTAACTGTTGTACTTATGCAGAAAATACGTCTCATTATATAAATTCTTAAGCGTCTGGGTTGAACAAAAAACACTATGAACTAAATTACACTGCGAATGGCGGATTATACATGCCTTCCCTTGGTATAACACTTCCCCTGTGCACACTTATGTAAAAAAAAATCACCATAAACATTCAAGGTCATTTTTAACTTCAATTTTGCCGAGAGCTTGTGCAATGTGCGTGTATCGATTTTATCCAAACTCTTAAGGAATAGCTATTAGCTAATGACAATGACACCAATCGATTGCTCTTATGAAACTATTTCGTTTGATGAATAACAATATGCATCATGATTATGCCAAAGTCGTCAAACACTTACAAGATCCTTCGCTAACCAACCAAAAGCGTGTAGGCACCCAGCTAGATAATTGCCCATGCTGCACAAGAAGAGTAATTGTCCATATCATTACTTAGATACTATTGATGGAACCTAGTTAAATCACAAAAGTCTAGAGACGAAACAGCAGTCAATGGCGTGGCACCTGAGGTTCTCCCAGTTCCAAAAGATTCAAATTCCAAACTCCTGCTGGGAAGGTCATCTTCTGCAATCAGGATTGTATCTTACTAATAGGATACTTTGCAAAAAGAAACACGTCATCGCTGAATGATTAAAGGAAGCAACGACCTCGTATTAAACTCGAAAGAAGAATTTCCTTTCTTGAAGATAACACTTAAGTGTGCGAAGCTGTGACAACATAGCTGAAATTGTGTAACCTGTGCTTTAAATATCGTGACTATTCCCCTACTCACCTTGCGTGAATCCTTCAGATTACAGTCTGTTTTCACAACTTTGAAAAATACTTGAAGACATTTTAGGTCGGATAAAAAGGTCATTTCTGCCACTGAGGTGTAATTTGAGATGCAAATTATGTTCTTTTGCTAGTTTGCAGAAATAAGAGCACCGTGCTAGGAAGAGTTAAGCTACTAGAGAATATATTGAATAACTATGGAGCAGTGTCATTACCACTGAATTCCTTTGAGTACGATCTGCAGTGGTCTCTCTTAAGTATATACTGAAACTGAATCACCGGCTTTCATAGCGCCTTATGGCTACAGGTCCTAACTTCTAAACTTTTGTTATTGCCGACTTGCCATGATTCTTGTATTGAAGCGTATTGGCCAAACTTTTCCTGTCTATATACTAAGTGAAACAACAACAACATACAGATGCTTATCAGAATAATGGAAACACCTGTAGTTGGCAACACGTCAGATGTATGGGTTGGCAGTGGTGTCGTGGCGACCGCAGCGCCGGACTGCTGGTGGTGGTGTGTTAGGTCGGTCTCCATACTACGTCAGGCGTCGTGGAACAGGAGTGTGCAGTGGCTGCAGCAGACGGAGGTAGTGTCAAATGGGAGACCTCTCAGAGTTTCAAAGAGGGCAAATTTTTGGTGCGCGGTTATGTGGAGTGAGTGTGACGGCAGTGGCTAGTGTGTTAGGTGTGTCGCCAGGGACAGTGTCGAAGGTGATGACGGCCTACACAACACACAGGAAAACCACATCGGGGAAGCGGAACAGTGGACGGAAGAAAAGCATCAGTGACAGGGCACGCCGGGTATTAAAGCGCATTGTCACGCGGAACCGTCGTGCCACTGCGGCGCAAGTGACGGAGGAACTCAATCAGCACCTCCCCCAACCTGTTTCGACAATCACAGTCCGCCGCGAATTACATGACATGAACTTACGGGGTCGTGTTGCACGGGCCAAACCTCTCATCAGGGACCAGAACGCTTTAGCACGCCGCAAATGGTGTCGCGACCATGCAACTTGGGCCGTTGACGACTGGAAACGTGTGGTATGGTCGGATGAGTCACCATTCACCCTATTCCAAACCACGGGCCGTGTTTATGTGTGGAGAACGCCCAAAGAAGCGTATGATCTGCAGTGTCTCCGCCCAACTGTGAAACATGGCGGCGGCACGGTGATGCTGTGGGCCGCAATATCATGGTTTTCATTGGGTCCTGTGGTCACACTTCGCGGACGCATCACTGCCAACGATTATGTCGCAATTTTAGGAGACCACTTGCATCCTATGGACCGGATGTTGTTCCCGGACAATGACGCCATATTCCAGGATGATAGTGCACCCATTCACACAGCTGGAGTTGTTGCAGCGTGGTTTGAGGAACATCGGGATGAAGTTCAACACCTCCCCTGGCCCGCCCAATCCCCAGATCTCAACATAATTGAACATCTGTGGTCCATCTTGGAAACACGACTCCGGCGACGATTTCCACCTCCATCCTCTCTCACAGAACTGGCCGATGCCCTGCACGAGGAATGGTGTAATATTCCACTTGCTACCATTCACGACCTCTATGCCTCCATCCCACGTCGCATCAAGGCTGTTCTGAAGGCGAAAGGTGGCCCGACACCATATTAATCTGGTAAGTTGCACTTTCGTTCAGGTGTTTCCATTATTCTGATAAGCATATGTATATCGACTTCAGAAACCAAGGGATACAAATGACATTGATGAATAAAAATAAGTTCGAGGTAATCTTTTATGTAGCTATAACCCGAAATATATGTGGCACAAAATTGTCATAATTTGTGTATGCATACATTAAGGTCCAATATTTCTTTGTACAAAATATGACAGTTTTGTGTTCCATATATTTCGGGTTATACATAAAAGATTACCTCAAACTTATTTTTATTCGTCAATGTCACTTGTATCCGTTGGTTTCTGAACTCCTCATATCATCTTGTGTTGTATCCGTTGCATATTAATGTACAATTGATTGTTTGGAATGAAATTTCAGATTGATTTATCTTGTATGAACGGTCTGTGTAAAATAGGCGCGATAGTGAGGTAACTTCGAAGAATGTCACGTACGTGATAAACTAAATTAGTCATTAACCACATGTAGCGCAAGAAACGTAGAGAAAGCTTCAATAATCATAAAGAAAATACGGCAGAAGTTAAAACTCTAGCAAATGAGCAGTCCGAAACAGAAAATCCGGAACTATCAACTGAGAAAGACTCACAGATGCCTACAAACGACTTTCTGTTGAAAAAAAGAAGTTTGTGGTAATTAATTACAGCGTAGGAAGTGGAAACAGAACGTTGGACATGGTATTATGTTGGCGAAATAGTAGACGTGGGAGAACGAGATGTGGAAATTCCACGGTCATAACAACTGAACCAAGAAAATGTTTATATTTTCTCAGATTGAGGATGAAGATACAGTTTTGATACATCAAATTATCCGTTTTCTTCTAGTGCCAAAAGAGACGAGAGGTGTATTCACACTTAAACAAAGATGTTGTTTAACAAAGGTAAACTACAACGTTAAGACACATGATTGAAACCAAAGCACATGAAGCATCTCTGCCATGTCGCTTTCCACTTAATTTCTTCTTTATTACAATTTGAAATCATTAAATAAGAATGCTCTCGTTATGTTGATGAAATTAAGCAACAACAATTACCTTTTCACTTTTTGTGCTATCTGAAATAACCTCCTGTACGGGTTAAAAGCAGCCAACAACTTAAAATGTACAAGGCGAAATGTTTGTATTTAGTCGTAAACTTACCTATTTGAGTACAGTTTATTGTAATTTACAGAAAATCATATTCCATTTAAGTTACACAAAATCTTGTTCAAATTTGTCTATCTCTTCCAAAGTTATTCCGAGAAGAAATGTTACGACTGGATATGCATATATATGGTGTATATGTATGCATATTAGTGGATTTCTTTTAAGGATGTACACATTTCATCGCTCTTAATGACATTCTATTTACTATGAAATACTAACCAAAGCTATCATCAAACAAAATGGCGGCGTTACTGATGTTTTGAGCAGCCACAATACTTCTAACAACTTGAGGCATCAAATCTCCTGGTGGCATTATTTGAATTAGGTATTTTTGTTTTTCGGCATCCAAGTCACGCCATTGCCTGTTGAATTGAAAAAAAACAAAATACAGTTACACACAAGATGGGGAAAGATAGTTGAATGGCTCGCCAAGGATAATTACGTTTATAATTAATTGTGATAATAATATAAATTTGCATGCTATTTTTAACAGTAGTATCAATGTCATGTAATAATTATGTTAACTTCAGATTAAGGCAATAAAATTACTTTAATGCAATTTAATGTATGAAATATTACATTAATTATAGACAAATATATTTTGTGTATTAAGAAACACAAGTGGATCTTGATTCTAGAGAATATTTCTTCCATTTGCCCAAGAAATTGGTTTACAACATTGGGTGATCAGGTATAGTGTCCTACATCCTTCACTCTCTAGAGAGAAAAGCTTTCTCCGACATCACACATCAACGATTTGAAAATCACTGAACTAACTAAACAATAAAGAAGTGTCAATTGGGTGGCCTAAGTAATGGATTTTGCATTTCATGTATTTTATTCGTTACCGGTATACGGAGGGTAATGATAAGATGAAAGTCATAATGCTTATAACAAAGGTTAGAAGCGCCCTGCTTCAACATCCATACATCATTGTACCTGGGTCATCATGTATGATTTGAAATTGATACAGCAAGCCAAAGCTATGCTTAGCTTGGCTTAGTTTTGTTAGGTTAGCTTACGTTAGGTTAGCCTCAATTGAATTTGTTATGCGCAGTTAGTTTAAATGGAAGTGTAGGTTAAATTAGGTTTGGTTTGGTTAGATCAATATATAAGCTGTTACTATCAAATAGAAGTTAATACGAAACTATGTTATAACATATTTGTTGGTAGGTAAACGAAATAATTACCCTGTGCACTAAAGCCACATAATGCACATCTACTACAGTAATGCCATTCTATGCATATCGGCTACATAATGTTGTAGAAACTATTATATGACTTATTTTGGATATTACCTGAATTATGTAAGCAATTATATTGTTAATTAATGTGTGTTACTTAATGAATGAGGGCTTAATTCCACGTTTGTACACGTTCGTAATGCGTATGAAAGTTGCACAACAAAGGCGAAGCAGTCTGTTGTTTGCGAATGTAGTTATGGTTAAATGTAAATGTTGATAAACAGATGGCAGACAAAAATGCATTATAAAATTATGAACAACTTTGAATTAGGAAACATTATGTAATGAATGGAAAATGTTAACAGAAACAAACCTGGTAAATAATTGGTCTACTCAACTTATCACTTAAAGTATGTTGTCACTCTTTTCAGTGAAGAAGTAGATTGTAAACAGTGTATGATTAAGTTGTTTGCAGGGTAAAGACATGTAAGAAACTCACAGAGAACTGACTAAAAAAATCATTTTAGTATTCCACTGAAATGCAATAAATACGTCTTCTCATTACCTATATTATATTTCTACGGCAAACAATTACTGGTTTTGCTAGTGTAGCATTTCTACACTAGGCCAAGACTTATAAAGTAATATTAAGTTTCGCCTCACCCATGTGCGAAAGCCTGGGTTCCCTACAAGTAGGCATCTTAATAAAGTATATGGCGTCATCCGGAAGAACTAAAGAGTAATACCCCGAGATCATTGTAGTAAAGAGTCCATGTTCGATATATGAGTTAGCTGGCAAATCAAGAAATATACAACTACAACTGTAACTGTGTTAGTAGTAGTGTATAGATATAATTTCAAAATATACATCTGATTTCTGCAGTGGATATGTTCCATACAGAATTTGTAATACTGTTATTTTTTTAAGTTGGGCCAGTGTGCAAGGCTGTTTGCATATGCCTTCCCTTTGAGAGATTTTCCATTATTAAAAATAGTACGATGTTAAGTCAGGGCATTACGAAAGGCCACTCTATATCAATGAACTTTAGTGATGGGGAAGTAACTAAAATGAATCGGATGAATTTAACTCATCCTCACTTTTTTACTCAAATTTGGGCTTTGCTACGTCGAGAAATAGCTCTACTAAAACATGTGTTCAAAATTATATAGACATCGCTCCAAAACAAATTATAAATAATGCTGAAAGAATTAACGTCTATGTATCTAAGCAAGAAAAAAAAATGTGTGAAACCACAAGAAGAATCCGTGCCTTGGCCAGTGTTCGAGCACACACTACATCCTACGTGTATGGTTTCAATATACTATCTAAGCAATAACAACATTGTAACTAAATCGATGGAGTTGAGAAACACGACGTGTCAACACTTATTAATCATAAATATATGTAACTGTTTTTTTATATATATTGTCTGAAACTAACGCTGATGTCGTACCTCAAATCTCCTTCTTGACCGTAAGAGGTACTGACAGTAGGCAAAGCCAGAGCATTTGTAAATGACTTCACAGTTTCTGATGTTATGCCAGTCATTGTAGTATCCAAGACTAAGTCTGGTGGTTTACCTGCAGCAATCGAGTCATTGTATGCCTTACATACTGGAAAAGAAGAGAAAAAAGTATTTTTATTTAACAGCTTTATTGAAAACTGTTTAGAAATAATCCATAGTGACAAGCAAGTACATCAATCCGCAGAAATACAAATAACACTTAAAATCATAGAAAATATTCGAAGGTAATACCAATATATGTGTTGTGTAATGTTTGTATAGTTCTCTTTAACCTGATTGCTTTATAATTCTGATTACATATGAAACTACGTTCTCACACGTTCACCAGCAGGTTTTTTTTTGTGAAACCATCACTTCAGCAGCCTGGAACAGTCCCCACCCAAAAGGATCTTGTAATCAATGTGTGAATCAGCAAGCTACATACTTTTTGAAATGGTGGAAAGAGAATACTCGAGAAGCAACAGCTACTCCGCCGACGATATCTGAGGGTTTTAATAAAACATCGGTCTGTTTTATTAAAAATTAAGGAAGAAATTTACCGTGTTATCGCATAAGTAATCTCGTATGTGCGATTACCGCTGCAATGACGCCTTCTGACGAGCAAACAGTGAAGTAGACGGCACCAATCTCTGCTTGTAAATGGGTGGAAAACTTTCTGAGCAATAGCAGCATTAGTATCAAAGTGGGCAACTCAATTTCGAATAAACGAAATATTTCCCTTGGTGTACCTCAAGGGTCTATTCTACGACCCAAACTTTTCAACATATTTATTAATGACATTTCATATAGCAACTTCGACCTTGAGCTCGAAGGTAGAACTAAATTTCGTTTCTCTCCAATTGAATCAAGGCAAAAATATATTTTTCTGTTACAGAGAAAATAGTGCATTCAAATAACTTGCAGCATACCAGTCTCAGATCCAATAACACCTGCAGTATACGCGTACCCAAAAGTAATAAAAAAATATGGCTGCAAAACGTTAGGTGCATTAGGAAGTAGGGTCTGGAATCAACTACCACCCAGCTGCAGAACGGAGAGAAAGCTGGCCATATTTTAAAAAAAATTGAAGGAAATTTGAATACTAATGCTGCACTTCAACTACGCCCTCCTATAATCCATTATCTTATCTCTATAATCTTATCGCTTTTTCTAATATCTTTGTTTGTACATTAACTATATACAATATGTATTAATTGTAGGGCATAAAGCTGATGTTTTTCTGTAATATAATAATGACTAGAGAAGCTTTAATGTAACCCTACTGAAAGAAAATTAATTAAATTAAATTGTGCAGCAGTGTGTAGAAGGAGAACGGTCTACTTGACGTTTTGGAAGCGTGACTTATGTTTCATCATGGCAGTGTCGGAGGACCACATACGGCGTGTGATGCTGTATGAATTTCACCAGGGACATCCAGTCAGCGCAACGACACGAAACACCAATGCCGTATATGGTCAGGGTGCTGTGGATGTGCGAAAGTGCCAGAGGTTTCGGTCTGGAGACACCAGCCTCACCGATAAGCCACGAGAAGGGAGACCTGTCAGCTGGACAACGATGCCCTGCAAGCAGCGGTGGAGGTAAATCCAATGCAAACTGCTGAAGAACTGGCCAGCGAATTCCATGTCACCCATTCGACCCTTCATCGTCACCTGTAGGAAATTGGCTACGTGTCGAAACTTGGAAATGGGTACCCCATGCGTTAACGCCTCAAAAGAAGCAGCAGCGAGTTGACATATACAGTTACTTGCTCATCTGTCGCAGACGTGAGCAATTTCTGGACAGAATGGTGACAGGGGATGAAAAGTGGGTCCTCTACCATAACATTACAGGCAAACAGCAAAGGGTATCTAAAGGGAGACCCGCAGGAACTGTGCCAAAACAGGATCTCTACCCCTGCAAACTGATGCTGAGTGTTTGGCTTGAGCTTTTGCCATATAACCAGATCATCAATGCAGATGTCTACTGTCAGCAGCTTGAACGCCTGCAGACTGCGTTGTTGGAGAAACGTCCTGCTCTGGTTAATCCGGCAAGAAGGGCCTGTGCTAGGATCGAGGAGTAAGGCTGGTAGGAACTCCCTCACCCGGCGTTTTCACCAGATCTTGCACCAACAGACTAATGTCTTTTTCGCAGTCTGCAAAACCACATTTCTGGAAAGACACTGCAAAATGAGGATGACGTGCCACGAATAGTGAACCAGTTCTTTGCCTCCAAAACCGGTGACTTTTTTCAGCGAGGGATTTATCAACTGGTTGACAGGTGGCAGAGTATTGTGGAGTCCGATGCAGAATATTTTCCTGACTAACGGTAGTGTTCCAGGTAAATTATCGTTCTTTTTCTCACAGTGCAAAAATATAACGTTACTTATTGGATAAGCTCATATGTCGATATATTATATACAATGTTATTTTTGTTGTTAACTCTAAAGCGACTTTATAAAGGAAAAAAAATATGTTTAAGCCACTACACTTCTTTCATTTCCTTTTTTCTTTCTTTTCCTTTTATGTTGTTGCTAAAAATGGGAAACCAGAAGAAAGAAGCATAAAAATCAATAACAATTACGTTTATTAAAGTGTTTTACAAGAGAAATTCTTCATACCCATGTGTTTATTGACAATACAACTTAAACCTATTGTAGCCTACTCTGAACTGAACTGAGTATTTGCGACAACTAAAGTCAAATTGCTCTCCATTACTCTACATATGTCATTAATGAGAAAAGAAAAACCACAACAGATAGACCTGAATTATAAATGAACTCTCGTTGCTATGGAGTTCACAAGTACTTTTCAACGTATAACTCTAGCTTGGTCAAACCTAATCATAAAGCCAATTTTACTTATAACACATTTAGATTTATAACGAAGTAACATTTAATAATTCTTATCTAGTTTCCTTTATGTGCATAAAAGTTCCAATTTGTGTGTGTGTTTTTGTTTCTTTGTTGGCTCACATACATGTAACGATCTTTATAGATATGTGGTTGGTATTGATTTGGAGACAGCTTCGACCGAGTCTTCGATTAACTAAGAAATCTTTATGGGGTGCTAAAAAAAAGGTAGCTGTGAAGTGGAAACATCGAATACTTACTTATTTCTATTCCGAGAATACAGAGAAGTGTAGATGATGATATAACAAAACAAAAGGTATACTTAAGTAGTGTTACAAGGATCTTTTCTATCTCCCACTTTATTCAAAAGGATAGTTACAAGACTCTTATCTCTCACCATTTTATTCAGAAGGAGTGTTACAAGGATCTCTCCTCTCACCCACTGATTTTAAAGAACACTTCAATACCAGTACAGTAAATATAGATGAAAAATGACACATATTCATACAAGATTTCATTGTTCTTGCAGAGATTGAAAGATTTTAGAAGATCTGTGAAGTTGTAAAGAACACAGAATGATGACCAATTTAAAAGAAATTTAAACAATGATAATTGAGAGAAAGGAAACTTAAGTCAGTTTTGAAAGAGAGAAACTAGAACAGAAAAGATGGAGTTTCAAGGAGTTTCAAGGAGTTTCAAATCACGGGGGGTATACATTTATAATTTGGAGCAACAAATAGGTAATACCAGGATTTTTATCGCTCATTATGAGAAGAACTCTATTATTATTATTATTATTATTATTATTATTATTATTATTATTATTATTATTATTATTATTATTATTTATGGTGCACTCAGCCTCCTATCAAATTGGGTACCGGAGTGTCCTTGGTACTCCTGGGCACCCTGGGAAGGTAAAGGCAGCCGATCGTGGGACTGACCACCCCACCTCACTTAGAATTGTCGGTCAAGAAAATGTGGAGCGCTACCTCCAAATACCCCATGCGCCGTCCAATCTCCAGTGCAGGCTTCTGTTTCCGCATTGAGCCCGGGCGGAAGAGAGACTTCGGTGTCGAAAGCATGATAAAGCGACAGTGGGGAATCGTTGTGTTGACAATTGAACGAAAGCCACTTCCCAATCGGCCACATTTCCATGTTTCGAAGTGTTATTTCTAACGATTTTATGAGGAAATGTACCAAACCATGCTTCATAATATAATAAAAAAAACAAAACCAATACCACGCTTCTATGATCAATACTTCCTGTTACATGCCAGTAAGTCATGCGGTAACGTTTATATTTCATCGATGTGTCCAGTTCTTTGATATTGTGCTTTAACATAACCAAAAAGGAAGGGGAAATAACATAATATTGTTGCCTAGATACTCAAATAAATATCGATAGAATATTGCGTGTTATCCCTTAGGAATCGCAGTTCAGAAAACAACAACAACAACAACAACATATCCCTTAGGAATTCTCTTTTACGTTTACGATATAATTAAGGCGTGATATTAACTAATAGAGTATGATACAAGAAAATACTTG
The DNA here is from genome assembly GCA_022664845.1 of Lepisma saccharinum. Lineage (NCBI taxonomy): Eukaryota > Metazoa > Arthropoda > Insecta > Zygentoma > Lepismatidae > Lepisma > Lepisma saccharinum. Next base: position 12,189 of record JAGDQP010003126.1, read on the forward strand.
AGAACATGAAACAAATGAAAATAATATATATATAATATTTTTCTACTTCGTCAATCAATTTACCAATCAATAAGTCAGTCATTCAATGTATACTGAAAGAAGACTTGTTATGGGTGCAAAAATGGCGTAGTTAAATGACATTGCTATTTTTACCTGAATTTATAACAATAGCTGTGCTATAGAAATGTCTGTTATGACAATATGACTTTTAATTTTAGTTCTGAAAATTATCGGGCACTGTTAAATTTTACGTTGTGTGGAAATGCATATATGTGTCGCTGGTGGAGAGCAAAATATACCTGAGCTGTAACTGGACCCAATTTCATAAAAGATACAAGTCTACAAGGTACAGGTTTCAATCTACAACTATTTGTGTTAGTAACACTTGTAATTTGTGTGTCATAATAGTTTCGGTCTGACTTTTTAAACAAGTTCAGAAATTTACAGATTTAGAACCCCAGCCTTTATGAAATTTCCTGAGTGATGATAGAAATGGCATTTAATGAAAGCAACATTCCTAAATTTCAAAATTAATTTCAATAAATGGTGTTTATTTTTAGCCATATTCAAATACAATAATCTTTTTGTAAAAACTAAGTTATATCGCCTTCAATTTTTTTTTAAGGACCAGTTCTTGAAATTTTTTTAATAAGGTATGAAATTTTAAACGCTGAGTTCGCACTGGTGATGATGATACAGTCTAATTGGCAAAGCTAAATATAAAAACTTTCGAGCTCTTAAAAAAACACATTACATTGAACAAAAATGGGAAACATGTAACTCCGTGAGTTTTTGGTAAAACACTTAATAAAGATATTGTAGAATACGACTAGTATATATATCACACTCTTTGGGGCAAGTAGAGATTCCTCCAGTTCAATTATAGACTCAAAAACCACAAGACAGAAAGATATATAGGTTTTCTGCTGAAGCTTAAAAATGAGTGTGTCATTCATTTTCTTTTGCATTTCCTGTGCGCGGATTACCTGCGAAAAGCATAAATCAAAATACTCCCAGACTTGTGATGTTGAACGTTCATGAATTAGATTTTATTTTCTGTTTAAAAGAGGTCATAAATAATCGTGCTACAAATTTATTTTTCATGTTTATTTAAGTTTTTGTTTTAAAATCACTATTTTTTAATAAAGTACACTGACAGTTCAGAATAACAGGGTATTAGGCAGTGTTGCCCGACGTGTGAGAGACATTAAACAAGTAAAATATAGTTTGTACCAAAATACACCATAAGTAACTGTTATATCTAGTTACATTTTTACTATTACCCCCCAAAATAGTAGATTCTTTCAATAGGGTTTACGTTCCACGAGGAAGGCGGAACGTAAACTTTTTCAAGGGTGAAGATCCGAAAATACATCACGCTGAAAATAGTTGTAGCTTGTTAGTGGTAACTTTGCGTTTCAGAATGCAGTACTAGCTTCATTTTCTTTCTTAACTTGAGACCAATGATTCTTCCAGGCCCACCTGTGGGGGTATCACCAACTCAATTTCCCCCAAAAAAGTCAAAATAAATAGAAACCGGGTAAATCTCCACTTGCACCCTCTCAATTTTGACTTAACCCGGCAGACACGGTATTTTTAAAAAATCAGATACTCTTATGGCCTCTCATTCGTCAATGCAGTACAATAACTTGAGTTCTGTTTTACATAGAACACAAGACTTATGCTTTGTTTACATTACTAAGGGTGTAAGGATCATGGTTGAAATAACTTACGACTACGGAATTTGGTTATCGTGTTTGTACTGCCATCTTGTCAGTATCATGGAACTAAGATAAATGTTACGCGCTGGTGGTTTAAATTATGAAATAATGAACATAAATGATTTGATTGTAGCGTAACATTTCGTAGATTAGTTCTGCCATTATTCTTTTATACTTTAAAAGTGATACGCACCACTAGGATTCTATATATTTCGATAAATAAAGAAATAAACTCACCAAGTGAGCTGCGCTTAATGGCCATCTTGCATTTAGAAACTAACGTAAGAAGAAAACCTTCCTAAGTTTACGTTGACGTAACTTATAGTACAAAGTTATAACGAAAGTGGTTTATTGTCTTTTATCCATCATTATTATCTATCCTGAAGACCCATGTAAACAAGACTTATTTAATGTATTTTACAACAAATTTATTAGTAAATTGCCACAAGTGCTTAATATCTTTATTACCGTAACTAAATGCATATACTTACATTTGTCAAGAAGCCCTCTGGCGTCCGAACTGTTAGTAACAACTACAGTATCAAAATTGTCGATGTTAACTCCATACTTGTTTTGTCTCCGCAAGTACTCCTTGGCGACTTCAGTAGCCTTTTGGGCAATGGTGTTCTTCTCATCGTAGACAAACACTGCAAACATACAAACCAGAGTTGAAATTAACTTTGAAAATAAAAACAAATTTATTGAGAACGTAAGTTATATTTCGAGTGTAGTCAAAAGTAAGATTTCCGTTGACTAGCAAGTTCGCGAGGTCTCTTCAGGGTTAAGGACAGTGCTTTTCCGATTACACCTTGGGTTAGATTAGATAATTTGATAAAACTGTATTAAGTAAACCCAGAGATAATGATCTAATGTAACAAAGAAAGCACACAATTTAGGAGTCACGCCTTGACGTACCTGTAGCCACAGCGTTACGAAATACTCAGTCTTGATCAATTGCAATTTTCAATTTTTACAATTCGTGAATTGGAGAAAATTCAGTACTATTTCAATTCAGTATAAAGCTATTAACTAACCTGTTTTCTACTTCGAAAACTATAATGTTGACTAAGACACCTATATTTTTATTGTTTTGTTTTTATTAATAAAAGGAAGACGTTATTAAGATGAGTCAAGTATTCTTGTTTTCTTGAATGGTTAGTTGAAGACTGCGTGTATGCTGTTATACACTCTCATTATCAGGGAAGTAAGAGTCATGTGTCGAGTTCTTTGACAATACTTAGCTGTAACCACAATCTCACGCAAGTAACACTTCACCATTGTGGAGGCTAAATGTTCCGTACGTAATTTTCCACTTGTTTTGTGTTATTGGAGTTTCTTGATCTTCAAAAATACGCCACAGATCGGAAAAGGTGTTATTTGAAGGTACACTCAGTCAATGATAAAATGAGCAGTCTCCTTCAAAAGCCCAAATTACAAAAAATAAGTGTTTTCCACTGTAAGAAACGTGTTAACAATAAATCATTCATCAACATATAAAATCCTTTACAAAACAGACTCAATTTTCTTTGTCGTAATCTATTTATTTATTATAGTTTTATAAAACCCACTTGTTGGTCTCTAAAAAAAACTAAGTTCTGATATAAATTATGTGGCAACGTCGCAAAACATGAGTATCCACTCGCCTGTTTTTGAGGATTGATTTACTTTCTAGTTACACCAGTTTCTACAGCTACTAACTTCTCCGGTCTGAACCTAAGATACCTAAAAGCAATAAATAAATATTAAGAAAATCAACTAGCCACTACTGACAAACATTCTCTGTGGTGAAATAAATTGAAGAAAGTTATTCTTTCTCTATTATTGATCATAAAATAAATTTCATACAGCGATATCAGCACGTTCGTAATCAGTAGCGATGAAGTGTTGCTTATTCTCACTTAAGACGTTAAATTCCTTTTTTTTTTTTTTTTTTAACTTTCACCAAACTGTAGGATATAGTTTTCATATGTACAGAATCTACGAAAATAGCGTTAAATGGAACATTAGATCATTGATATATGAAACACTGAAAATTAACCAAAAAGGCGCTTTATATCATTTTTACTTTGTTTACATTTGAACAAGAGTTTAGCTCGAAGCTTCTTTTACCATCACGATTCGTAGCCGAGGTTGTAGCGTCGTGTTCATTCTCTTTTTCTTTCGTTTTGTCCATAAAGCTTACAAAGTTGGTTCGAACCCTACCCACAGAGGCATTTTTTAACTACATTATACTTTTTCTACATAGCTTTGGCATCCATGTCGGTGTTACATAGGCGTATCAATATTAAATTTTCCTAAAATACGCATAAAGAAGAATATATATATATATATATATATATATATATATATATATATATATTCTTCTTTATATATTATGCTCTTCTTTCACGGAGCAGTAGACCAACTCCTCCCTTCGGGAAGAGGCCTCATCCTGTAGTGGATTGAATATGGTTGTGAATTATATATATATATACAACATTTTTATTCCTCATTTTCAACCTCCTTTGGCAGTTACATGAAATGTTTACAGAACTACTTTGTAAATAGATGTCAATTTTTGTGTTAATTTCAACTATGTAGATATTTGAACCAATCGTAATAGGATATAATTGGGGAGCTGCTCTGAATAAAAGACAGTGGCGATCACAGTTGTGAGCTTCGGCTCTCCTCTCCCAACATGTCTGGTCAGCGTTGGAGCAGTAGACCAACTCCTCCCTCCGGGAGAGACCTCATCCTCATCGGCACAATATCTGAATACAATCATATTCAGAAAAAGGGGGGAAATCACAAGTAAGCGAAATGAGTGTGTAAACAAACAAGCAATAAGAATAAGCTGATGTGTTGGATCGTTGGATAACAAAAGATTGCTGGCGTGATTATTAGCTTGATTAGCTAGGTGCACTTTCTACACTGAGAATCATAGGTTCGCTTTCCGCCTACGCCAGCGTTTCTCAGCCTTTTTCCATCCTGTGACCCATAAAAACATGACATTTCAAAACATTAGCGTTGATTGTATTTGATAATAAACATCCTAATTACATTATTTAAAATTATTCAACAAATTACATTATTTTAGTAGACCCTAATTATAAAAACAATAAGCAAAATAAAATATCCTCTTCGAAATTTATTAGTTCTAACCAAAAACCCTAGTTAAATTTATTTTTTCACCTTCTCTTGCGACCCCCTTACACACAACTGGTGACCCCTCTGGGGGTCGCGACCTCCACGTTGAGAAACCCCTGACCTACGCCAATATAATTTTCTTTCAAAATTTTAAAATATTTTATTCACTTGATTAGATGCATTTGGGGGAATAATATACACCAACCTCATTTATAAAGCTTCAACTTATCTTAGAAAGTAGGGGAAATGCAGCTCATATTTTAAAACCATTATTCTGCTACTCAGAAATTGCTTCTTTGTCCATGCAATGCGGCCTGGTATAAGTTTGCTTAAAGAAAGGCAATTCTAAAATAGTATAATTTACCAAAATCAAGAAACCTTAGGTGAGAATAACGTGGATTTAGATCGAGCAACAACAAGAAAGCTCCGTTAATTTCTCCTGTCCATCTGGTATGTTCTTTCTGTTAGCTACCTTAAAATATTGGACCTCTTACTTTTGATTCCTCCATCTGTAATGGAGGCTAGCACCTAAACGAAAACAGGTACAGAGAAACTGACTTCAAATTTGGGTTCAGCGATCTCGATTTATTCAGTTTCTAATTTGGTGTTTAAAATTGGCAGCCTTCTGCATTTTAAGAATTCATGCAAGTGATTAAATTACAGTAAAGCAGATAGTGAGTCACTGACCTCAAGTATGACGTCAGCGAATATGACCTCACTTAATCTGCTACTTTCTAAACATTTTGATATGACTAATAAAACTCTTGATATAATTATTAGACTAAACCTTGAAATGGTTAACCCTTACTAAAGGAAAGGTAATCGTTGTCAGATTTCTTTGCATTTGACAGGAATCAAAATAATACGTCCATGCCATACAAACATAGATGACGGAGCTTTGTGAGGAAAGAAGAGCAAGCTTGGGGATTCGAACTCGCGCCGCCAGCTTTATGGACGAAAGGAGGAAAATATTAACGCTACGCAGCGCGCACGGCCACGAAGACATCAGATAGACAAGCATCAAGCTCAACTCTTACTGAAATAAAAGCAAAGCAAAAGTTATATAAAACTGATTTTTGTTCCAGTTACAGTGTTTCATGCGTTTGTGAGCTAATCTTCTATTGACTACTATTTTGTTAGATTCTATACATATGAAAACCATGTCGTATAATTTGTTAAAAGTTTCAAAAGTGAAAGTTCATTGCTAATGATTACAGACATAGCAACATCGCTGTATTATCATTTATTTTATGGCCAATAATAACAAACGAATAATTCTAATTACCTTTATTCACATATTTTTCACTACATCACGACTAGATATACAAACATTATTTTCTTCACGAAAATTAGTACTCTAAAACTGCACTAATACACTCATTGTATTAAAACCCGCGCAGTGGTCACTCATGTTGTTGCAAGGTTGCCACATAGCTCAATTTTTGAATTTAAACTTTCTAAGAGCTGCTAAAGAGTGCACTCAGATTATAATTGACTGAGTGTACAAGATACAGGCTATATGACGGGTACGGTGAGAAAAAATAGATTTCTTACGATCGTTGATATTTAAGCGGGCAGCTTGGTGCGTTGTCCACATGAAGCAGAACTCTCCTTCTGTTGATTAGTGCTGGTTATTTTAATTCCTAAACAGTATGAAGCAGCTGTAGATAAAATACATATAATTAAGCGTTCATAGCACCATAATCAGTCACTAGCTCCCATTAAGCGTTCTGTTACAGCCACTTCATCGCCCCATGGTCCGTCCTAATTGTTACCATGGTGTTACATTGCTAAGAGATCATACCACGTCCAACTTAACCTTGAAGAAACGGCAAAAAATTGTTGATCACACTGGTGTTTGGCTTTAACCTATAGATGGAAATTGTTCACGCCTTACAACTATCTTCTCTCCACGACGAGTATCTTGGATTTTTATAGTAAAATCATTACAAAGGGGGAATTAGATTTTAATGCATTCGGTATTAGTATTTGCAAAATAACATGACAATATTTTATACAAGGCGAATACAATGAGAGGTTTGTGTTGTAAGTAATAATTTAAGTTTCTTTTCCTGTGGGAATTGGATGTCGTAACCATTCATTGATTTAAAAACTTCATTATGTATTGTTCATAATAAGATATGTTTCATTTCATTTTGCATCCTCTTCTTTCAGCAATTTAAGACCAAAAGAGTATTTTCACATTTTTTACGTCAATTTCCACAGACAGAATTTAAGTTTTATATCACCGTTATCTCCTCGAGTGGCCAAAATTTGCATGCGAACATATTTTGACCTTCTAATCGTCACGGAAAAAATATATTATTCTTGTCTGCCTCATCAGTATGTTTGCTTGTCAGTGCTTTATTCATTACTTCAGCAGCTAGAACTAGGCTAGACGGTACTGTTAGGAATGTAAATGTGTGTATGGATTGTCTTTAAGTTGTAAGCTTATGGCTTACAAAAAAACAGAAACGAATAGAGTTATTTATCCATGATTCTTGGGTAATAGACCAGATGAAATGTGAGCTTTGCTTTAAGCTTTCAACGTCAATCAGAGACGTCATCTTCATTATTCCTGAAGATGACGTCGCTGACTGACGTTGAAAGCTTGAAGCAAACTTAACACTTCATCTGGTCTATTACCCGAGAATCATGGATAGATAATAGATGCCAGAGAAATCTACAGTCTACGAATGGAGTTATTGTTTAACGATTGTCTTATATTTTTGTCGATGAAAGAATATTTCAAACATTAACTATTGATGTGCGAAACGATGGATTATTAATACTAATGCTACCGACTAAATCATGATATATTTACGATGTATACTAATATTAAGTAGTATAACGCTTACCCGTATGATCACCCAACCCCTGTGATGAATTCGTTAATGTCGCGAATTTCAGATTAGCATTGCGTGTTGGGAAGGGGAAGCACGTGGGTTCGAATCCCACTGCCTGAGTGGAAGTTAGCGGACAGGGTTTTAGTTATGGTACGAACTCAATAATCGTCTCTCGTAAAATTGATGGAAACTATGGAAATTATCAGGTACTATGTTTGGCAGCGGGGTAGAACCTAAAGACCATTAATATGATGTGCCACTTGACTCATATTGTCATTTAAGAAAATTACACTTTTTGCCACTAGACCACAATAAAATGGGATAGCATGCAATGCATGACCACGGCGGCACATTTTTTCCTGAATTTAAAAGAGTCGTGTGTCAGGGTTCCTCCTGGAAACCAATTGGTTACGAAATTAACGGAATGGGAAGTTTTCTTTGGGTCACTCTGTATTTATATAATATTCGCACTTGGCAGGGATTAGAGCAATTAACTAACACGTCAATTTCATCAAAAACTTTAATCTAATATTTAAAATATCTTCAGCGCAATCCTTTATATAAAAATGAACGGGAAATGCATAACTTCAACACATATGTATGAAGTTTTGCCTACCCCTCAGGCGTTCAGAACAAAATGTCGAAAACTTTGAAGTCCTGTAACTCGTGTTCCGCTAAACACAGAAACGTAGTACTACAGAAGTGTTCGTTTAAACACATCATCAATGCACTGTGGAAGATTCATGCTGATTTTCGTGTCCCACTGGAAACAGTTTCCTTGTAAGTGGACAAATGACAATTCTTCTTTATATAACCTAGCCTATGATACTAACTTACGCATCTAACTTTAGCATTGATTTCGTGTCGGCCGCACCTCTATTTTAAATACACTAACAGTTCTAATCAGGTAGACCTACATTTAACTATGCTTTATCAAATGAGCCAAGAATGTTCCCATTCACCATTCCGACACTACCAGTGCTCGAACTACTGTTGCCAACGCCGTTTTAAAGAAAATAAGAAACCTAGCAATGTTCGTAGCTACCAAACTCCTCCTCTACACTTTTAGCCTATGAAAATAACGTATTAAGGAGTTTCAACAGTTTATGACATAATAATACAACGTTATTATATATTATGGTACTTACGAACATTCAAGTTCTGTTGGCAGCGAACCCACGCCACATGGAGGAACACCACGAAGAGAAACACGGACCACATCATGTGGCCGTGCTAATTATCTTAATTATCTGCAAGAAAATAAATTAACATTCGTTAAGTCCAAATTATATGATTGAAATTATTTTTCTTACAAGATATACTATCTACACATTATTATGTTGACTGTTTGCCAACTAAATAATGAGATGTTTAGGGTATGTAGTGTGCTGATGTATCGTCGTGTAAGAAGCTTTTGGGGTCAAATTTTTCGCGCTTTACCCAACGAATTCCACCACAAAATCACATACAATTATTCCGTGACTTTTGTTCCTTGAGATAAAAACTCTCGACAGACAAAGCCAGCTCAAGGTATGTTCGAACTGTTCCCCCGAACAGAGCACCAAAATTTTGGGGCGCCAACCATTTCGGGGGCGAGTGTATCGATACGGATAGTATTAAATTGTTGCATTAAATTACTATTTATGAGAGAGTATAGAAAATTTCGAACAGAGCGCCGATTGAGAGTGTTCGAGTGTTTTTCTTAACAAAAAAAAAAAACATAAACATAGCATTCACTCTTCTAACGACTTACGTCCTTTACAAAAGCAAGAAAAACACTCGAACATTGTTGATGTAGACGAAACATATTTAGGACTATAAACTTTCTCTTTCCAAATCTTCAAAAGAGTCCGTTACACATTTCCCGATGTACACAAAAGTTTTATATCTGCTCCTTGCTCCATTTTTAAATTTCTGACATCATGATTAAACTACAGTTACCTCTTTGAGAAATACTAGTGTCCAAGCGTAAGAATTGATGCAAGAGAATTGACTGGTAGCGGAAGAAATACGCAACTGGTGGTTAAAATAGTCTATCTATACATACAGACAAAAACTTGGGGGTTTAATGAAGATTCGATATAAACGATAGTTAAATTATTCGACACTACCCTAATAGCACGTTTGCTTGAATCAAGGTTGACAGTTTCCTTGATTTAAATTTGCTAAACTTGACATAAGTTTGAGTTTAATGTAAGTTTGATCTTAGTTTACTGAAATAGTCTTGATCTAGCAACTCGAATTCAAACTTGATTTAATCCTGCCTACTCAACATATTTATATTGACTTGAAAATATCAAGCTTGAATCATGCTTGATTCAAGGAAATTAAAGCTTCAAAACATTACCACTGCAAGACGCCGCTTTTCATGTGATCATAACGAATACTAAAGTACAGGTTAGAAGAGAATACTTTTGTTTAGGTGTTGACTTGTTTCAAATACAACTCGAATTGTGGTTACAATAGATTTCGAATTTTGTTAGATGTTATATTTAGATTTTAGACATGGTCACCCAAATTTGAAGAAACTACAGGAGAACACTAAAGTGAAGAATCGAGTTTATCTTGGGATAGACTATATGGAGAGGAGCGGTGGTTAAATGCTGTTAAGTACAAATTAGTACGAAAACTAGTAGTATTAGCGACTCAAATTTGATTTATATTTGTTGATCTAAAGGTCCTTAATACGTGCTTGATTCAAGCTTGATGAATGCTTACAAAAATTGAAACTTCATATACACCGTACATGCTTGATACAATCTTACATAATCAAGATTAATTAATGCTTGAATTTTCCGTGCATTACACTTGATCTTTCAAGCTTACATCAACTTAACATAGTGTAAACTAGTATACTTGAATCAGTCTTGATAATGAAAGTTTGAATCAAGCTATGATCCTTGATATAGTAAGGTTAATTCAAGACTGATTCAAGTGTTTTTGGTACGTGGGTGAAGAACCTGAACTATCAAAACATTCATAGATAGCGCAGAAATGCTGGAGATTCCGCGATTAGTTAATTTGGTTGAGCCTATTACAACTCACTTTCAACCCGTCCTGCTTTTCGTATAAGCATTGAAGCTTTATGAAGTCTGCCCTCTCCCGTTCGGTTGCCATATATAACTGATTCCTGTTCAGACGCATATATAACTGCATACTTGTTTGGACACCGTATAAAACTAAGTCCCTGTTCGGGCGCCATATATAACTAGGTCCCTGTTAGGGCGAAATTTATAACTTAGGTGCGGACTCTGTGAAGAGAGAGTTGAAAACTGATGACGTCATATGAATGTATTTTCAGTTCAGTAATAGAAACAAAAGTCTCACACAGACAAAATATAGGGAAATCTAAATCTCAACGTTGTATTCAAAGATGTCTCAACGATTATACGTCTAGATAACATGCAATCGTTGAGTAATACGTTAAAGATGTTGACATACAATGGTTTTATCAAGCTGAAATGAAGCCTTTTTCTATATGTGCTTCTACGCATGAGGATTTTTCATGTGAATTTTCTAAAATTGGGCATGTTTCATTCGCCACCTTATTACAAGGGTGTGTTTATGGGTTCCCAGACAGAACGCAAGTTTATATAAAATACACCTCACGCGTTATTCGATTGCATTCCACTGGGTGTAAAGAAAACATGCCAACAGGATTGGAGGTTAAATTCATTGTTTAGTTCATATTATGTAGAGTGAATCCCATCGGAAAAAATAATCCGTGACGTCTGTTAGTGTTCTGCTTAGCAACACAAAGGATAAAATACAGTGCCAAACTACTTGTAGGCTTAACTTAATGCTAGAATGTTTGATTTCTAGCTGGACAACCGGGAATTCGATACCAGGGAAGGTAAAGATTTTCAACTTTAAATAACTTATTGTTATTTGTACTTATAAATATTTGCTCTCCCTTCTTTCCTCTTGCATTTTTCAACATTTTATACAATTTTAAAAATTTCACGTACTACACGAAAATATGTTAGAAAATTCAGGTTAAATGTTTTTCCCTTCATTGTAAATGAAGCGACCGGCAAAATGCAATATGGGATCGACCCGAGAGCTAAAGTACATTATTAAGATTTTTCTGAAGTGACTCGCTTCTGAAAAATCAACGAAGCAGCCTTCATAGTAATAACGCAAGATCAAATCAGCCATCAGATACCGAATTCAAAGCCTTTTCTTCAGATACGGTCTTCGTTACATAAAGGGAATAGTTTTAAAAAAAGTCACTCGGGAGATGCCTCCCATAGAATAGTAGTTACAGTGACGTGCAACAAACAAATGGGAAGTTTTTTTTTGTTCGAATTCCGCTGCAGAGAGTTGAAAACCATGAAAGCAATGGAGAAGGTTCGACTACATATGCATAGTATTAGAAAGCAACCAGTGTTAGTAAGCTTCCGACGAAATTTTGCCGACAGAGATAACCTATCATCATTTTGACAAGACAGGTTTAAAGCAAGTTTGACGTGACAGGTTTATAATATTTCAACTATCAACTTTGCTGCAAGATTGTAGCAAGTTTGCAGACTTGCTGCAAACTTTCAGACTTGACATGTCAAACTTGTTTCAAACTTTCCGTAAGTTTACTGTGCTATTTGGGTTAGTATCAAACAAAGTATATGGGAACAAGCAAATATGTGAGAACATAACGTAGCAAATGCTTCAACTCCATTCAATCTCCCAGCACTACAGTTTCACAGAGTGCGTGCACGTAGTTAATATAAGGAATATTTGCTTCTTTTTCTTTCTGCATCACTGACGTGTGTCAATGTGACGGGTGAATATATAGAACTAACCCTTGTCAGTCGTGGGTAAATGTATCAAACTAACCTAATGGTTCATCTCATGCTAATATTGCTAGAACAAACTGGATGATTCTAATGAATCATACATTACAATGTTACGTTTCTATGAACTTAACGAGCCACAGAAAATAAGCTGTTCAAACAAATATTGGTCGAATTGCGTGTGCTTCCACCTACACGACTAAATCATGCAACAAGTGGGAAAGTAATTTCCAAATTTAGATCACATTAATATTGATCTATAAAGGTTTTCGCTGACATATTTCTTTTTGACATTCCTGCAAGTATCAAGGTTATCACTGAAGACGCAAGGATAACCAATTACTGTAAAATAAACGTATGATTATGAATTTCTGATCGAAAAAATTAAATTGTTAACAATATTGTCCTTCCAATGATCGTTTTCAATATTGTCCTTCCAATGGCGTATCAGTCTTTTCAGCAGTCCCCCTTTTCCCGGCTTCTTAATCACGATGGAGTACAATCATTTTCACCGATTCGAGCTACATGGTCTGTCCATCTTAGCTATTGTGATTTTGTTATTCTTATATTATTGGATTAATTTTACAGTCTGTGGAGTTCTTCATTATACACAGAGTCCCTTCTAATCTCTGGTCATTTCATCCCGTTTCGGCCCGTATATTACTCAATACCATATTTTCATTCTGTCCATTATTCTATTACAGTGAAATTATATCTACAAAAAAAAAAACATTTCAGAGTTCTGATAACTTCTAGTTGACACGAAAGACGCCTCCAGTGTTTGATTGGAGTTTTTGTTGTGTTATAAAAATATATAGATATATCTCAAGAACTGCCTGAGCTATACAAATTAAATTTTATGTGGTAAGTGTCGAGACTTTGAAATTATTAGAGTTAAGTTTTCGAAGCGAACTGTACAGCCATTTTCTAGATAGAAATTATTTTTCTTATCAATATCAAAACGCTGAGTTTTACTAGTGAAGCAATGAACTTTGTTGAACAAACTTTCTGTGGCTTTACCATCAGCTTTACAGCTCGATACTTGGGCCAAATAATCATGTATAACGAGGGAAGACAGCATTAACTAACTCTATGGCTTATGGAACTCGCAAGTTCATCGCCACAGTAACAAACGTAGGCCATTGGATTCTATCCTGGACTATATCAAGTCAGTTTTCATCACGAACACCTACTATTCGAAGATCTCTTCTAATGTTGTCCTCCCAACGACGTCTCGGTCTTCCCAATGGCCTCCTTCCATCCGACCTTCCAACTAGGATAATCTTCGTTTTTTCCCCATCCGAGCTACATGGCCTGCCCACCTTAATCGTCGCGATTTCATTATTTTTACAGCATCTGGCGAATCGTACAGTCCGTGGAGTTCTTCATTATGCAGTCTCCTTCACTCTCCAGTCATCTCGTCCCGTTTCGGCCCGTAAATCTTTCTCAAAATCTAATTTTCAAACACACTAATTTGTGTTCGTCTGTTACGGTCGTACTTCAACTTTCGCAACCGTAAAGTATTACCGGCAGAATAACCGTTCTGTATATTTTCAATTTCAATTTCTTTGATATTAATCGCGATGTTAGAAGTTTTTGGACTGAATAGAAACATGCGTTCTCCGATACCAAGCGACTGTTTATTTCTTCCGTGACCTCATGTTTTCTTGTTACGTATGCTCCCAAGTATTTAAATTTGTTTACTTTCTCTTTGACCTCATCCTTAATTCTTATGTTTTTATTTCATTCATTCCTTTGTTTCAGCTAGTTATCATGTATTTTATTTTACCTGTAGACACATCTTATCGCACGCTTCTACTAAGACAGCGGTGTTGCTTTGTAGTGCATCTATATCGTCCCCTATTAAATCTACATCATCCGCGTATACAAACAGTTGATTCAAACCATTCAATGATAGTCCCTTTTTGTCCCGTTTAATTTTTAAAATCGCATATTCTAACGCGAAGTTAAACAGTAATGGTGACAAGGCATCGCCTTGTTTCAATCCGTTGCGAATCTTGAAACTATCTGACATATTATTACCTATCCGTACTCTGCTTATGGGGTCGCTGAGACACATCTTCACTAGTTGGACCAATTTTTTCGGAATTCCAAATCGTATCAGGATACTGTATAACTTTTCCCTTTTGATAGAATCATATGCTTTCTTAAAATCAATGAATAGCTGATGAACCGTCCCATTGTATTCCCATTTCTTCTCCAAAATTTGTCTCAAGGAGAAAATCTGGTTCTTCTAAATCCACATTGGTGATCTCCAATTATTTCATCTACGTATACACTTAGGCGTGTTAGCAGAATATTACATAATACCTTGTAACAAGTTGGAAGTAACGAGTTTCCGCGGTAATTATTACAGTCTGATTTATCACCTTTTTTGTAAATCGGAACTATTATTGAGGTTTTCCATTCCTTTGGGAGCTCCTCCTTTCTCCAAATACCACTTAGCAATTTATTATTAAATTTAAAAAAATAAAACGACTACGATGTGGGAAATTATCAATTCAATTTTAAAGATAAAGTCCCACTTTTGAAATTTATCATCTAAATATAGAGGGCTCTCATATACAGGCCCCTCAAGTTATAACTGAGATATCGATGTTTCTTCTTTAAATAATTCTCCTGTAAATGCTATTCAAACATTAGGCTGACTGCTTTCCGATCTTAACAGAGTGTACTGTACCGCTACTCTTTTCCTTGAACTTACTACGCCAAAAGATGTAGAAAGTGTAGTCAACTACCCCGCTAACTTCAATGTAAGTTGATGACATCCCAACTACTATCCTAAAACAGCGTTCTTTAATGTTTCATTTTAGCGGTCATTTCCCATCCGCCCTAAAACTCGCGCAAGTTTATCCTGTGAATATGAAAGTCGAAGCCTCCGATATGAAAAACTACCTCATGTTTTCTCTAACATATTGTAAAATATTTGAATATAATGCTTCGAAGATTAAGTGCCTTCTTTCCAAGAATATTATCTCCAACTCATAACACGGGTTTATAAGAGAAAGATCAATAGAAAGTGTGCTTTTCTCTTACATCACTAGCGTCACCAATCCTCTAAAAACAAAAACACATTGTATTATGATAGATATGTTTATTGATCTATCAAAGGCGTTCGATAACGTAGACTACACTATCCTTCTAAATAAGCTGAAGTTATAAAGCATTACAGGAAATATGCATGGCTGGCTTCGTACCTTGTCCAAATGAAGAGAACGTGACAAAAGGAGTTCCACAAGGATCAATTCTCGAACCATTTCTGTTTGTTATTTATATTAATGATCTACCAAATTATATTCACCCTATGAAGAGACAATATAAATGTAATCTTAACTGAACAATCAACTCAGGACCATCTAAAACCTCCCAATCACAACAATTTACACACACTGACCCTGAACGCAGATAAAACATCATTCTTTAAATTTCTATTCCCCAGGTCAATATAAATTGCTTACCCAGGTCACTAATAATTCAACTTCACTAAACTGCACACAAATAACTAAACTGTAAGGTGTTAATAGTGATTTCGCCAGACCCCCTCCCCACTGTGGGGGTGTCACCCCCGAAAATCTCGACAACAGCCCCCAATTTAAAAATAACACAAACCTTACTAACAATATACGATTCGAAATTCTATTCCTTGCTTAATTTTGACATTCTAAGGAGCTTGAATACATTTCGGCTACAGAAAGGAGCTCTAAGAATTAATTGTGGATTGAAAAGAAATTCAACCGGCAAAGAAATTTTCAAATCTCAGAATATTTCCACACTAACAAGCTTATAGGGCAGTGTCGCTTTGCAAAAAAATACAGATTTATGTATCCAAACCAAGAATATTCACTCACATTATACCCGTCAAACAAAGAAACTGTACAGAATTCCTGAAATATTTTCTGGCGACAAATCTAAACGTGTTTTAACTCGCCCTACCGAGACCTATCCAACAACACCTCAACCATCTTCCTAGCCCTAATAGTTCCTGAGTTGACAGTTGTCGACAGATAGACTGACAGAACAGTTGTATAAGGCTTCACAGCACTTACTGCTGAAGCCAAAATTAATCAAATAAATAAATAAGAAATATGCTTACCGTTCAGTATAATCAAATATCTGTAGTTAGGGATGGGCGAATCCGGTTCCTAAAGGAACCGTTTCTGAATGAACCGGGTACTCTGTTCTAAGATCCGAATCCGGATACCCGGTTACAGGTTCCAGATCCGTGTATCCAGTTCCAAGATTCGTATCCTCGGTTCCAAGATTTGCGTCCGGGTCCGTGTGTAACTAATTAGTAGGTTAAGTTGCCAGGACTTTACAAATCTTTTCTTTTTAGAAAAACAATTGTGGGGTTTAGAAACAGAAGTTGTAATCTCCACTCCAGAAAATTTTATGGGAGAGCCAAATTATAGTGCTTTGGTATTATGAAAGTGAATTTCGTGCTTAAATTGATGAACATCTGTAGACAATATGTGTCAGAGTTGTGTGATTCACGTTTATTAAAATTGCATACCTTTTTGTGAGTTGCACGCTATACTTTCCGTGCAAAAAAAAAAAAAAAATTCAAGGCTTGGCGTGATTTGATATCTAGGCTGAAAAGAAAGGGGAAATTAGCCTCCATGTTCCACATAGTAATTTGGACCTGACTCAAAAGTTAATCAGGCTTACTTTGACAAGTAGAACAATTTGATGAAAGCTTATCAGATCAAGTGAAGAAGGTTTAAATAAGGTTGTGTCAAGCAGTCTAGTTGATATGACTGAAGGTTGAAATAGTTTTGACAGGACAAGAAAGAAAAACATAATATATTTATTTTTTAAAAATAATAAAAACGTTGCCCTGGATAAGAATCAAACCTAGGTCCACTGGCACACAAATCAGATGCTGTAGTCACTAGAACACGGAATCACATGCCCTAACTCACTTTCTAAGAGCTATTATATTTTGTTAATCAGATCGCAAGAGAAGTCTGTAGCAAAAAGGTGGGAGTTGGCAAAGATTAGCCTACGGCGAAGCAGTCCTGACATGGGACTTCATCACACTGAGACGACAGTTAGAGTGCAACGAAACAAAATTCATATAAATATGAAGTTTGATACGCTTCCTCGCATAAGTGCTTGTTTCAACAAGCTTGAATAAGATTAGTTATAACAACCAAGCCACTTATATTGTTCCAACGAGTTTGTTTGAAGTTTGTTTGTTACGTTCAATACAATATCAAGTTTTACAACCTCAAAGCAAGTGACTAACAACCTGTTGCAAGCTAGCATGCTATCTGAGGTGATAATATGTGGCTTGGATGATTACTTGAACACATTTCCTCCTCCTCCTCCATAATAATCTACGATCACATAGAACAAGAATCGTTGTAGAAGTTCAGTATTATGATTAAAATATTAACTACGTCACTGTCATTGAGTGCTTGGATTTCATATAAAGAGGGCAGCACATGAACCAAATTGATAGCTAGGTGGCAAGGTTCTTTCATAAGAATTAATAATAATTATCACTAACTTTAACTTCATGATGTCGCATGGTATTCAAGTCTGAAATGCTTCGTTTCCGCGTAAACAACAATTATGTATTTCAGTAAATTCATCAGAACTTATACATTACAACACAATGTGAAAAAAAACACACTTCTTATACACTTTAAATACGAAAAAATGTGGAAAACAAGATTTTTCTTTGTAAGAGCGTATTAGCACAGAAAGTACCTAGCATTAAATGTCTACTAATTTGCTCCATACTTCGATATATTAATCTTCGAGGTCTCTAATCTCAATATATTAAGCTTGTAACAATCACAAGCTTAAATTTATCAGGATGTTTAAGAAGATAAGCTATGGAGCTCAGAGACACCTACTGGTTAAAAAAGAAGCTCCTTCAAAGCTAGAAAGACAAAATGAAAGAGTGAAGGAAAAGCAAAGGTGAAGAAAATAGAAAGGAAAGGAACAAAAGAAAGAAAGGAAGGAAGGGAAAAGAAGGAAAACAAAAATAAACAAAGAAAAAGAAAGAAAGATAGAAAGAGTGTTTGAAGAAAAGAAAAAAGGAAAGGGAGAAGTGAAAGAGAGACAAGAGAAAAGAAATAAAGGGAAAGAAAGATAAGAAAGAAAAGTGGTAAAGTAAAGAAGGAAGGAACGAAAGAAAGAAAAAACAATAAAAATGAAAAGTAAGGGAAAAGAAAGAATGTAAAAGAAAAAGAAAAGAAAATAATTAAAGCAAAAGGATACCAATAATTTGAGGATACCACGGACCATTGTGAACTAAAGAAAAGAATGCAATAAAGAAATAACGAAGGAAGGAAGGAAGGAAAACAAAGAAAAAGCAAGAAAGAAAACAAAGAGGAAGAGAAATAAATAAACAAAAACAGAAATAATGAACAAGAAAGAAGGAAGGAAAATGAAAATAAAAAGAGAAAAAGAAGGGAAGAAATAAAGTAGGAGAGAAAAATAAAGAAAGAAGGAGAGAAGAAGAAAAAGAAAGAAGGAAGGAAGGAAGGAGCGTTATCGTTGGTAAGTTTTGATTTAAGAATGAGTTTCATTCTCCGTTAAAATATATATATATATATATACCCCTTTAGACAGTAGTACCCCTTCGATATGTGGGCCTCAGGCAAAGTTGTTTCGTGGAGCCCCTCTTAGTAGACAAGTTGATACATAACATTATTTACTATGTTACAATAGATTCTCCAAAGTGCGGGGCCCCCAGAGGTGCGGGGCCCGGGGCATGGGCCCCTAAGGACTGCACTGAATCTAGACTCCTAAAGAATTTGAACTTTTGCGTTATGGCGCGAAGTTAGGAAGTTAACATGAAGAAGGGATGGGTAAGAAGGAACAGCAATAATAACAAATAAAGTACACGGTATATAAAAATACTTTCCAAATACGCCTTCCCTTTAAAATTTCACACAAAAATTAAAAAAAAAGTACGTATGAGGTAAGTAGCTTTAATTTCAGTTTGTTTTTTCAGTTTATCTCTTTCGTATGATAGCAATTAAAATTAACATAATGTATTTATTTATTTGTAAGAAGTAAGTTAATTATTGTTTCAAGAAGAGTAAACTTTAAGATGAAATATCATATATCAGAATTACCGTGTTTATAACTGGAATTATAGCTGCCTAGTTCCTAAGTTTAAAAAATAATAATTCTTTACTTTAAGTGTTACTTTAAAAATAACTATACAGCGAAACAAACCTCTCTACAGCGGACAGTCATGAGGAATCAAAAATTGTCCGTTATAGAGAGGTGTCCGTGTTACCGGGGTTTCAATATTTTCTTACGTAAATTAATAAACAAGGTCATATGCAATCCAAAGAGGATACGCTTCTGCAAGAAGCAGTTATACTGTTTGAGTATAAGATAAATCTTACTCACATCATATTCAGTCATACAATACTTTACTTTACGTTATACAAGATCTTTGTTTAACAAACAGATTGGTTGGTATGAGTTTGGGAGCAGAGTGGAAAGGAAGGGTACGAGGGCGTTGTTAAACCGAGACACTTCGTCTGGGTAGCTCAGGAAGCAACCTCATAATTCATAATTCCTTGGTGACATTTTTTTTTTTAATGATCGGCATTGTATTTTAACTTTTGATGTCTACAGGAAGTGTCCGTAATATAGAGGTAAATATTACCAATAAATTACAGGAAACGCTGTCCGTGTCCGCTTTAGAGAGGTTTGCAACTACGCTTATTCTTATTGAGATGTCTGGGGATTACAAAACATGTCCGTTACTCCTTATTGAAATATATTTTTCATATTTTTAATATTAAAAACGAAGCTAACGTCATCCGAACCCATGGACCTGAAATTTAACGAAAATCAGAATAATTTTCAATATAAAACAATTTTGAGCAGTTTCCATCCTTTGCATCTATCCTCCAATGCTAGAGAACACGCCAAACCTTAGGGATTTGTGGGTTGTATAGCTATCAGGCGTTTTTGGGATATTTTTATTTTTAAGTATGAGTGCAGTAAAGGAGTTTTGAGCTTCTTCAATTTCGAAATTCATTTTTTTTACTTCGTATTCGAGTTCAGCTTCTTTCTAGAAAATCGAACACGTACTAAACTTACAGTGTGTGTTTGTCTTCGGAATACCTACATAGTACACAATAATAATACAAATAAATATTACTCAATAAGGCCAGGGACAATATTCCTTCCTAAATTCTTACGCGTGTTGCTGTTGAAATACCTAGTGCAAAAGGATCTTTGACTGGTTTGGAGTTGAATTCTCTTACACTTCGCCGTGGCAATAAAAAAAAGAATTAAATTCACTTTGATAACTTATTTTTGGAGGTAAGCCGTGCAGGAAAATTTTTTTGCTAATATGTAATGTGCTTATTTCTTATAGTATTCCGCTTTTCGAAAAATTATGGTGAGAATGAATTTGCCTGTGCCCTTTGATAATGATATTCCGTTTCGCAGTAGAAATCAGCAGGATTGATGAAGCTATTTTGACTGGGAAGGAGTTAGCCATATCCTAGAAATGACGCTTGAAGGTACCATCCCGGCATTCGCCTGGTATGGGAGAAAAATACTCCAAAATCCTCAGTTAGCATGTCCCTCTGCGGGGTGTGAACTTCGAACTCACGTATCTCCCTATTGCCTTTTCGAAATACGCAACTTTACCATCTTGACGCCGAGAGCTGGGTACAAAATGCGTAGTGAAATGTAAATTGTTGCTAAATTTCCATTTACAATATTCTTAACAAACACTTTTAGATTAGCATAGGTGTTACAGCATAGGTGGTTCAGGAAACTGAACTTCCAACTGAACATTGTGAGAGTACAAAGGACTTTCTTTGGGTTCTCAGTAGAGAGCTTACTTTCCGGCTTCCAACGAGAAAAGCAATTGGATGATGAATTCGTTTCTAAACAATGAAAATAAACTGTCACCAAATGAAGAAGATCAGTTTAGTGAGTTGATCTATCGATTCCTCCTTGAAGATGAAGTTTGTGTTTCTTGAACTTTTGTGAACATGTGTGGTCTTGATGTTTCAAGAAAGGCAATTTCACATCTGATACCTTTCATGACAACCTACTTGTACGAGTCACATTTCTGCACTTGTTTATATATAAAATAAGTACAGAAACAGACCTTACATAGAACCAGATCTGCGCCTAAAAATCTGTACTTTGGAGCCAGATATGAAAAAAAAAAAAATGACGGCTACCGAACAACACCATCCATGAATTTGAAAACTAAGTAATTAAAATCGTTAGTTTTCATTATTATTACTATTAATTCACGACTTTGACCATTGTTAGCAAACTGTATTCAATGTACTTTCATGTATTAAAATTGTACGTCTTTTTTTTAGCTACAGATAAGGCATTGACACTGTATATTTAATGTTTTCCTCGGTTGTAAAAGCAGGGATCCGCAGAGAAACTAGTAAGAAATCAAGGGGTTCGCAGCCTGCAAAACATTGGGAAAGACCGTTGACTAAAGTGAACAAATAAAGCAATTTCTTAAAAAAAAAAAAAAAAAGTAACCAAACTTCAAAAATGAGTACTAAAATGTACCAGAATGAACAAAATGTTTAACTTAACTTATTTGCTAATATATCTTGCATCGTTAATGTCGGCGGAATGTTAAGCCAGACTATTTGACTAAGCTTTGTTCAACAAGTACCGTCAAGTGAGGTGACATTAAACACATTTTAGAGTTTTTGTTCATTTCAAAATATCTTCTTTCACGGGACACACATAGAAAGTTATGAAAATCAAAATGTTATGTGTTTGTGTGGGTATTAGTTACCCAAGATCGTATTGAAATCAGATACACATGTCTTACAAGAAGAAGAAGAAGAAGAAGAAGAAGAAGAATGAGCAAGTTCTAAATTCAGTACCAAATGAATCCACGGAAACTTTCAGTGCTCCAGGGGTCTGTAATTAGTGTGTAAACAGATGAATGTATATTCACGAAAGAGCGTTGGTGTGGAAATCGTAGCAACAGAGTCAGATCAAGCGGAGGCCATTATTCCTGATGAGCCTCAACCAACAAGGTCACATGTGTCCGAGCCAACACGATCGGACTTGTCTGAGCAGAACCCAATCGTAGCATCTGCAGTAATTATGAAGAGAATGATTATTACGTAGGAACATCATATTCAGAAGAAGTCATGGGGAAAACGTCTGGAGGAAGACGAACTAGGAAAAGGAACTTAAAGACGAAAAAGAAAATCATCAAAACTGACTTTTTTTGAAACAACCAAGAAGACAGCAAAATATTTTGTAGGTCAGGTGACAGACAAAAGTGTTGAAGAGTTGCAACAATGAAGATATTTCAACTATTGAAATGTACGATATAGAAAAACATTTAGAACAATCCTTCTTGGACAGACATTGTTTTTAACATTACAGTTGCGGGATACAGTTAACTGATCCACTAACATATTGCACAAAATGTATTATTGAAGTTAGATTTAACAGTTTGAGTCGGTTGTAGTTAGTCTTAATTTCTTCGGTATTTTCTGTTTATGGGATGCAATTTCCTTTTCTTTCAGCTCAGTGTTGTTTTCAGATATGAATTAAATTTTCAAGGCCTTTAGGCAACTTTGACTCAGGCTGGCTGGATGATGATAATGGGATGATTGGTGGAATGAAGATTGGTGGGAAGAAACGGGAGAATCGCGAGAAAACCCACGCACACGGTGTTTGTCCACCACAAAGCCCACATGGCACGAGCAGGGTTTGAACCGACGACCCCAAGCGCCAGAGGTGAGCTCTCTAACCGTTGAGCTACCGCTGTCCATATTCCTTTTACTGTAAATACTTTTTTTTTTCATTTAGTGTATATGTAAAAAAAAAAAAAAGATGCCGTGAACTTCAGCGTGTAAAATAGTTGAAAATGTTAAGTCATAAAAGAAAGTTGTATCCGAATATTGAGTTGTAAGACTTAGATCAAAATGTAGAAAATTCATTGCTGTTTCCAATGATAAGATTATTTTAAACACGGGATCAATAAGTCCTACACATCTATAAAAGATGAGTGTTCAAAGTCACTCCTACCTATGGGTGACTTTGGACACTCGTTTTTCTCTCTCTTTCTTTTTAATACCTGGAAATTCAACAACACTACGATTGACAGCTTAAGTTCCGACACATATTTTATGAAAACATTACAAAGAAATCTGTAATACAATAGAAACAAATTCACAACGCCACTTGACGGTACTAATTTTACGCAGTCTTTAAGAACGTTGTACACTAGTGTTCAAAAATTTGTATCATTTTTCCTTTTAAAAAAAAAGGTCAGACAAATGGCTGTATAGAACACTACTAATGGAAAATCAGAAACCTTTGAAGTTTTTCCAACAATAATTCTTATATATTTTCTCGACTATTGTTCACAATCTCGAATGTTAATCAGCGAGTATTATTTTCGATTCTTTTAAGTGTATTCAGTCAATATTATTCCCGAGTGCGTTCCTATAGGAATAACCAAAGAAGCTCACAGAGAAAATATTGAGTAATTGGTTAGAATTTTTTTTATATATATATTCTTCGAATGGAAAAAATTTCTCTTCGTTTATCAGTACGTGTACTGGAATCTTCTATTTGGCTGATCTTTTCAGGAAAATGACTCAAAATTTTTAAGTGGTTGTACTTTTCTTTGAAAAAAATATTTTGCATTTTTCTTTATTCAAAGCACGTCTTACGAATTCATAATCGGCAAGAATTTCGACACTTAATTGTGGAGTATGTTGACTTAAAAGACATTTTTTGTTTATAAAATCTCCTAAGAATAATAGCAACATCATAATTTCTATTATCAAAATGTGAAGGGATTCAATATTTAATCTGATATAAAGTTGGTTCATCTTCAACATTACTCTAGGGGATGCGGCGTTGGACCAACACTTCGTACGACCAACAGCCTCTCAAGCAGCAAGAACCGGCGTACGACCAACACCCCAGGGCAAAATCCTGTGTTGGTCGAACGCCGTGTTGGTTCAACGTCGTGTTGGTCCAACGCCGGTA
>JAGDQP010003126.1:37083-84339 GCA_022664845.1 Lepisma saccharinum
ACCAACACGGCGTTCGACCAACACAGGATTTTGCCCTGGTGTAAAAAAATAATTTAAGATAATATTTTTTATTATGTTTTTAGGTTTTATATATCTAGGGCGTTGTCAATTTTATTGTTGGTCCAACGCCGTGTTGGTCCAACGCCGTATTGGTCAAACGCCGTGTTGGCCTTACGCGGTGCCAATCCATGATACAGTTTTTTACAAAAAATATTATTTCACAATTACTTCCTTATTATCAAGATTTGTATTTTACCGTGTTGGTCGTACGCCGGATATTATTGTTGGTCTAACGCCGTGTTGGTCCAACGCAGTCTTGTTTCCGTGTTGGTCCTACGCCGTGTTGGTTCAACGCCGTGTTGGTCAAACGCCGTGTTGGTCAAACGCCGTGTTGGTCCTACGCATGTAACCCTTACTCTAGCCTCACTGAATGCAACAGTTTAACAGCCATCATGGATATATTTTGGTAATGAAGAATAGAAGCCAAGGAATTCGTCAATCTTCTTTTACGCGGTTAAGGCAAAAGAAATTTTTAAATGTTGCAGTAAAATATCAAAGATATTTCACAAATCCCACTCACCAGTAACTCGCTTCCTGGTGACAATTGTTGGAACTAACTGTTTTTAAAAAAGATAACAAACAATACCAACAAAGAAAGTTTCTGAACACGATTAATTGGCCTTCTTGCACTGCCGACAACCACTTACGGAATAAACTCCGAAACAAGAATTTGTGAGTTCGTGTTTCTTTTTTCTTTTCTGTCCCACACGTTTTGTGTGTGATTGTGTGTTGCTAGTATTGTGTTTGCTCTTCCAGTAGGTTACCAAGGAGATGACCGATAGTTCCAACGTTCAATGATTCATATATGGCGTGTGTGTGATGAAGTAAAAAGACTATCGATTGAACTGTAACAAAACTACTGGGCGGAGTCGGCCATCGCAAACTTGATGGGTTTTCCTTTCTTTTTATTTTTTCTCTTTTTAATCTTATACTTTGTTTCTTTTTCTTCGACCGCCACAAATGGAATAATCTAGAAGTCTTTATGGAAAGCATTAGGAATTCTCACGCTTTAGTTGACAGGAAATCAGCCTGCGGTAATATCGATTTACAGTATATACAATGCATGTATATTATTATGTACAGTTCATGTATTACGTGTCATTTCAGTGGGGAATTTTCTTATTGACGTCATAACAAGTAAATTAAGCACAAATAAATAAGTTTCATGTGCTGTACTTGTACATAAATCAATATTAGGAGTATTTATTACTATTACACATTTCAAAAACAAATTTTTTTGATCTCGAAATTCTGAAGGAGTGTTCTGAGAAGAAGCACCAACGTTCAACAAAGCGATAGTCCTTTTGGTGCTTCTGTCGTGGGACTAGTTAAACAGGATTGATTCGTCTCCAACCCTATTTCTCCTGTGCCTCCTTCCTTCCTTACGTTCTTCTTCCTTTTCTTCTATTTCCATCTCAATGCTCCCTCATTGGTCACATTTCCATCCATTTGATCTTCATTTCAAAAGTTTCCTGGAAGTTTCACTTCTTCTTGTTTGTCGCCCATGTCTCCAGCGCTGTACAAGATCACATTCCATACAAACCTTTTATCTCCTGAAATAGTTCCTGCTATAATGAGTTCCCTTGACCTCTTGAATGGTCCTTTTGCAATGATAATTTCGCTTCTTATTTCCTTGTTAGAACAGATTCACCTCCGAGTCATCAAGCTACACAAGTATTTTAATGAGTCCAGCTGTTCCAGTTTCTTTCCCATGGGTACAACTGTCACTCTTTATTTCTCTTCCCGATTTTCATCACTTTAGTTTCTTTATTCCAAATTCTGCTCCTGCTTCTACTATTTCTTCCACAATCTTCTGCAATCCTGTCTTCGCCTCTGCTCATCCTATTTGTCCTCATTTGTTCTCCACCTACCATTTATCATCCACAAAGATCTTTCAACTAATCTTTCAACATATACATCAAAAAGTGCAAGGAACGTGGATCAGCGTATCTTAGTTTCGTTTCAGATCCTTCTCTTCTATTTCATGATTATCCTCTGCCATTGTCTTTGATAGATCTTCTGTTGTTGTTGTTTTTTCAGTCTACTCTGATATTTTTCTAAACCTCAAAAGTATACTCCAGTCCACTCTATCCAGTCCACTTCCAGTTTATAAAATACACATACATCACTTTATTTACATCTTCTTACATCCTTTCTACCATCATACTAACGCTGCCTATGCAGAGATTACATTTTTGCAGCTGGTTTCGTGTAGTTTCATGAATGGAAGCTGATTCCTGTGAATCCGAACCACTACTTGGTTTACACCTGAGATAAATTGTCCTCCACTTGGAATCGAACCCGGGATCCCTTGAAAACAAATGCGCCACGGTGGACACCTGATAGAAAAACGTTGTACTGATCTTGCATACTTGTGAATATAATTATCAAGAGTCACTTCAGAAGAACAGAAAGATACACAACTGCACAAGTGAAATCACTGTACAGAGTTGTACACATTATGAAAATAAATTGACAGTTTCAAAAGAGAGTACAGATCTAATGTGATCCAAGCTAGTTCACTGAGTCAGAAATACAGCGATTTAATTTGCATATCAATCAAAGAAGTGAAAAAAGATAGTACGAATTATTTAAGTTCACTCTGGCGCTGAACAATCCATACATATACATACAGAAAATACTTTTAATTTCAATGAATTTGTTTCCTTTTTTTTTATGAGAAAAAAATCTTGTACGGAATTTTGGTGTATTTAATTAATACTAAACATTATTAGAAGAAAAGAATATTTAGAATTTTCGCTTTGATGGCAACCGCATAATAATAATAATGTACGTCACTGGATGTAGTCGATGAATTTTGCCAACTTCTAACAACATATTTAAGCGAAGTTAACTTTGGTTTCTCTACGAATCAACAGGCATTCAGGCAAACAGAAAGATACAATTTGATTCGTTTCATTTGTTTAGGCTTAACGTCCTTATAGAACAGCAAGGTTATGCAGGACAAGACCTACTTGCTGCTTACAGTGACATCCGAACCACTACTCAGTAAGCACTTTAGGAAAATTCTGTGGTCCCATCGAGAATTGATGCCGGGGCCCCATGATTACAAGGTGAAAATGTTTTAAAATTAACGCAGATGGTTTAATATGTAGAATCGTCACCATGAAGTTCACACTATTTGTGGCATTTTTGCTCTTTTTTTTTTTGTTTGTTTGTTTGTTTGTTTTTTTAAACCAACTGATTTTCTTAAAACACCTTGTTTAAATCAAGGTTTAAACCATGATTTTAAACCACCTTGGTTTAAACCAGCCAACCCTGTTATATCTTCTCTCCCTAACCCTCTTTTCTCAACCCCTCTGTTTCCTTCCTTCCCTCTTTCTCTCTACTTTCTTTCTTTCTTCAATCAATTCATTCATTCTTTCCCTTCTTTCCTCCTTCTTTCTTTTCTTTCTTTCTCTCATTCTTTCGTTTTTTCCTTCTGTTCTCCTTTCTTTTTCTTTCATTCTTTTCTTCTTTCCTTCCTTTATTATTTTCTTTTTTCTATCTTTCTTTCCTTCCTTCTTTCCTCCATCCTATTTTTTCCTTCATTCTTTTCTTCTTTCCTTCCTTTATTATTTTCTTTTTCCTCTCCTTCTTTCTTTTCTTCCTTCTTTTCTCCTTTCTTTCTTTTTCCTTCATTCTTTCCTTCCTTGATTATTTTTTCTCTCTTTTTCTCCTTTCTTTCCTTTTCCTTCATTCTTTTCTTCTTTCCTTCCTTTATTCTCTCCTTCTGTCTTTTCTTCCTTCTTTTCTCCTTTCTTTCTTTTCCTTCTTTCTTTACTTCCTTTATTCTTTTCTTTTATATCTCCTTTCTTTCCTTCCTTCTTTTCTCCTTTCTTTTCCTTCCTTCTTTTCTTCTTTCCTTCCTTTATTCTTTTCTTTTCTCTCCTTCTTCTCTCATTTCTTTCCTTTTCCTTCATTTATTCTTTTTTCTTTCTCTCCTTCTTTCTTTCCTTCCTTCTTTTCTAATTTCTTTCTTTTCCTTCATTCTTTCCTTCCTTTATTCTTTTGTTTTTTCTCTCCTTTCTTTCCTTCCTTCTTTCCTTCATTCTTTCCTTCCGTTTTCCTTTCTTCCATCTTTCTTTTTCTTCCTTTCTTTCTTTCCTTCGTTTCTTTCATCCTTTGCTCCTAGAAGATAGGGGAGTAAGAAATCTTCCGAGTTGCTGAGAAGGCTATCTTTTTTTGACAGGGATTCTATGCATTATTCTTCTTTAAATACAAATGAATTATTGTCTCCACATCTTATTGCAAAGCAGTTTTTTTACAAAATGTTTTCGTGATATTAGTAAATCTTGTACGACACTGATGAAACAGGAAAATTAACGATGAGTTAAGTTAAAATTGAATTCCACTCACCATTTTTATTTTTTCCACACGATCTACGTAAAAGTACTGTCAGAAAGACGAACTTCTGTTGCAAAACATTTTAAATAAAATGAATCAGTCAAAATGTTTGGAATAATTTGAAGTTAGTGATTAATGGTATAAATTTATTTCGTAAACCTTCAGGAAAAGAGATTATTTACATTTAAGAAATGGCACGGTAATCGAAGATAGAACATCTCTAATTTATTTAGCCTTTCCTGGAAACAACCTACCGATATTGTTGTAGGGGATGTTACTTACTGTCACATGTTTTTTCTTTAATAAATTTTCGTTGTTGCTTTAGCCTTACACATAGAGGACGATTAGGAGGAGCACGGGGTATTAGTTGCCCCCTTACTTTTGCTTTGACATTACTCTACATAAATTTAGTTGGAAATATGAAGGTCTATTTTTATTTTTACGCATATCAAAGTAGGAGTGTTCCAATTTTCGATATATCAAATTGATAATTAGAAAATCGCAACTTCAAAATCGAAACTTTTTTATATCGATATGTTGATTCGATACTTTGTTATTTCGATTCGATATATATATTTCGATATGATATTAGGTTTGATATTTTAATTCGATATTTCGATACGATATTTAGTTCGATATTTCGATATTTTATTCAATATTTCGGTTCTATATTTCAATACGATCGTTTCAATATTTTACTACGATATTTCGATTCGATATTTACTTCGATAGTTCGACACGATATATTGGTTCGATATTTTAGTTTTATATTTCAATACGATTACTTCGATAGTTTAGGTCGATATTTCGATACGGTATTTACTTCGATATTTCAATATTTAGTTTAATATTTTGGTTCAATATTTCGATATATCATAAAATATCGGTATTCTTCAAAATATCGAACTTCGATATTCAATTTTAACTATGGAACGGCACTATCTATATCAGAGGCGCCTCCAGACAAAAATATTGCCATGCAACTTATTGATTTCCACTGAAATAAAGATAATAGCAATGAAATACATAAGCGGAAGTGATTACAAATAATGTAAATTATTTTAGTAATAAACTATTTAATTTACCTTTTAGTAAAAGAGATATGCAATGCGTGATAAACAAGTTACGTTGGAAGAAATGAACCCCTTGGAAGTTCATAATCTTCAAGCATAAATATACATATAACCACGCAGTAACACACAGAAGGAATATCAGTGAACAGAAAGAGCAGATATCCCTCCATATTTGTATCTATTTATCAATCTTTAGATACGGACCAATTTCGGCCATTTTACACTGGATACAACAATAACGGAAATGATTTTGCAAAAGTTCGCCCCTTGCCTTACTCAAGATACCATCCCAGTATTGCCTGGTATGACCAAGGGAAACCAGAGAAAACCAGTCACGAAAAGCGGCAGCGGGAATCGAACCTGGGTCCTTCTGATTACAAGGCGAGCACTCTACTAATTGCTTTAGCTCGATACTATATCATCTACTGTCCGTATTACAGAAAAGAAGTAATTTTACTGTAGCCTTGATTATTGTGAAATATTAATTACAAACCTAGAATTCAAGATAACCTTACACGCATTTCCGGTCCTAGTAACTGTAAATCGGTGCCTGAGAACTGTATTGCTGTATTTCCAGAGGAATTATTATGGAGATACGACTATAAAATCCACAGACGTCGAAATGTCAATAAATTGAAACGCGGAAACTATTGCAAAATTAGTCTAAAGTTCGTAGCTGCGATGGTTGCCTTCGTAAGCGTTCTGAGCTCTTTTTTTTTAAGTAAAAAAAATCGAGAGTATTACGATAAATCATTCCACAATTAATAGATATTTCCTGCTAACAACTTTTCACATAACAGAGTCGTTCTCGTATTTAGTACAATATAAATTTTAGTTGGCTACTTTGAGGTGGTACTGTCCAATCGTGGTAAAATGACAAAAGACGATTAATTGCAAATGGTGCAAGAGGAGATCCTGTTAGATGTGCAAAATCGCGCATTTAAAGTCACATTGCTTTCCATTTCCAACAAGTAATCGCTACTTTTGCTTGTTATGCTCTATAATATGAATTATTGTATCTATGATTAATGTTATATGTTTTAAAAGTATTTGTTTATTATTTTGTGGAAATATCTTTGAATTTATACTTTAAATAATATGATTTTGATGTTTTGCGGGTGGCTGATCATTCAGGTGCATTGTGCAAGTTGCTCGATAGATGGCAGCACAACGAAAGCGATAGTGTGTGACTTAAAATGGGGTTTTCATTATATTAGATAATTTGTTTTTACTTGTAATATTGGCACAAGAGTATAATAAGTTAATTTAATAATTGTTATAATGTTGTGTAAAAGATTTTGTACTTTATTATGATGACAGAATATTTAGTCGCTTCTGTTTAGTGAACCCAGGAATGTAAAATGCTAAGTTGGTTTTCACGAGGCTAGAGGTATATATGATGTAGTTTAATCCTCTGAATAAATACCTATATTTTGATATCTTCGCGTTCTCTTTAATTCGTTTGGGAGACATTGATTATAATGCTACCAAGGTCACTGAAAAGCATCGCAGTAGTGTTTATAATCATAGGCTCTACGATAAGTATATTTTGGTGTTTGTAGCTCACATTGCGGGGAGCAGACTGGGGCACATTTTTAGTGTATCACATCGAAGCTTCGTCAGAATCCATAGCGCCCTGAGATACTTCGAGTTTTTAATCCGCAATCGGACCGCACAGCAACTAAATATTGAACTTTAAAATAGTATAAGATATATTGAAGAAAGGTCCCATTACATGCTTAGGGTAAACGTTGAATAATAGAGACATCTGCTAATTGGTACTAGGTGACTTCATAAGTATTGCCTGTGTTCGGCTGCTGTGACTGTGCAAATTCCACGAAAATTACTAACCTTTGCCTTCAATGGACTAACTGGTTTGTACAGAAAACATGAAGCTAATAAATCTCTAAATACTAGTTATAAACTAACTGTGATTCCCAACTGGAGTTCCGCGGAACAATAGGATTCCTCGACGCAGTGTTAGGGTTCCGAGAAAATCAGCATTGGAAACATGAATTTTTGTTTGGTTTACCCACACTACAATATTTTATATTTTACTCTAGACTAGATTAAAATATTGAGTGACAGGCAGCCGTTCCCCAAACTTTTGTTCAGTGTTTCTGGGGTTCCCGATACGAAAAAGTTTGTGAAACACTGAACTAACTACTCGATACATTGTATAAGTGCCACTAGTTGCAAATAGCAGTTTAAAACCTGCTATTTATATTGAATAGTTTATTTATCAAGTGCTCTTTTTAAAGCAGTAACTTTTCAATGACATATGTTTAGGATTTCGCATGAGGGAAAAAAATGTCATAAAAGAATTCCCTTTGTTTATTGAAGGGACTTTTGATTTTATTAACATTGCATGTGACGGATTTTTCCGTGGTCTAGTGGTAAAGGTCGACAACTAGTTGTTAGAATTAGAGAGGCGTGCAAGTTCAAGCGAGATAATCGAATATATTTTGCCTGGTTTCCATCAGTGACATCAATCGAATGTCCGGATAGGACATTGCATTATTATTCTTCCACGGATCAGTTGACCAACTCGTGGCCTACTATGCCTCTATACTGTAAAGAGATAAGGGTCCTTTTTCTAAATTATATACACAACTCAAATATGTCAGCCTTTGATCACCTCTTGCGTTTTTTTAAAAAAAACTTCAGTTTTTTAAAGAATTTTTTAAAACTACTTCAATTCATTCCTGTCAAGTTTTGAATTTTATTTATTTATGGTCTTTAGGCATCTAATGCTCAGGCCGGGATAGGGAGAGGAAAGGATTCGGGAAGTTGTTAGCCAGAGCCTATGTTGAAAGTGCCATCCCGGTATTTGCCTGGTGTGACTGAGGAAAAAGCATGGAAAAACTCAGTTAGGATGATCGGCCGCTGGGATCGAACCCACGATCTCCCGAATGCTATGCCAACGCTCTACCGCTGAGTTACGGCGGCGCGGTTGTCAAGTTTTAAAACTTCGACAAAAGTTAGTCATAGAAACAAGAAAATGTTGGAAACAGCTTTTTCAAATGTGAAAAGCATTCTTAAATTATTTGACAAATATGTTTCCTTCCTTGTTTTAGAACTCTAATAAGATAATTTCAAAACTTCCTTTCTGGAAAAAAAAAATCTAAAACAATATCAGAACATTTTTAGTGGTTTAGTAGCAAAGACCTCGGGGTTGCTTTCTGTATGCGTGGTCACGGGTTCAATTCCGCCACGAGTACTTCAGAGATCACAATAAAAAACTTTAAGTTCCGTCCTTAGAAGCTTACCACTTTATCCAGAGCATTAATAATAACTATCAATTTAATAAATTATTTTCTCTTAAAACAAATATGTTACCCCAAGAATCTCCTTCAATTTTGATATATTTTTTTTTAAATGGTAAATTTCACGAGATTTTATCATTATTTTAATATAATTATTAAAAATATTTATAACTTAAACTGTACGGCAATTGTTTTCGTTGAAAATGTTTTATAGTAATTAAAAAAAGGGTTCTTTTATCTCCTTTTTTTATCCGGCGGACTGTATTAATACATAGTATTCGTAACCTCAGAAAGAAAGAAATAATAAAGCTCATGACAGAGGGAATAGAGCACAGGGCATCTCGGGAATACGAGTTTATCACTTTAAACCAACTGAGTCAGGGATTCTGCCAGACCCCCTCGAAGAGGGGTGTCACCCTCCAAATTTTTGAATACTCTCTCCCAACTTTAGATATGTTTTACGGTTAAAAATGGTAGAAACACTGCAAAAACCTGCTAAATGCTTCAATTTTAGCTTTGCACCCACCAAACTAGAAACCCTGGCAGAATCTCTGAACTACGCTACGAACAACGTAGATAATTCATCATTTTTATAACTTCATATTATTAACAAAATGTGAACGAGTAGTCTCTTTAAAATTTAAGTGGAATAAAAGGGCAGAAGACTAATCTTTAGAAAATCATAATAACAGTCCTACACGCTTCCTCTACATGTTACTTATATTTCATGAGCACAAAATGTGAGAGAATTTCAGAAAAGATTGTTTAATAAGTATATTATTTTTTGCACTGTAATTAAATATACAAATGAGTGCGGTAGTTCTACTAAGAATCGCGAAGGTTTGAAGGATCACCCGATAGCATCTCAACTCAGACACACACATTCATATTTATGAAGTAGGTTGGCAACACTGACAACCTGGTTGCTTAGAGATGGAAACACCCACAGTATTTCTCTATTAGGTCCAATAAGGTTTATGCGAAGTTGGTGCGGATACGTCAACGGAATGGAAGAAATTTGAAAAATAATTTTATAGAAAATAGGTTGGCAGCACTGATAACCACGATATTTGGGTTGGTAATGCCTACAGTATTTTTCTTTATTGGATCAAATAATGTATATGCCAATTTCTTGTGAAAAATCCCAAATATGGTAGTATGCCAGCTTGCAACAAGGTTGTCAGTGACTTGCCCTGAACTTATCAAAGTTGATTTTATGTTAAACTTAATAAACAACCATGAAACAAAATTGTTGGATCGCCTAAAGTAACTTACAACTAGTTTAACTCAAGCGCGTTGAAACCAGCAGTTTTGCAAAGGAAGTTTGTCAAACTTGAATTTTGTTTCTTTGCACTTCAGTTGACGTTTCAGTGAACAGAGATACCATCACGTGCTGTGACTGTTTCGCCGAAAACTAATCATGCCATCTCCCACCCTATAGGTGTGTCATGTAATCTGATGAACTACGTATAAATAGCGCTTAGAAAGCGATTTAGGGCGTCTGGTACCGTGGTCTGGTGACTATAGCATCAGGTTTGTGAGCCAGTAATCCTCGGTTGGATTTCACCCAGGGCAACGTTTTAAATTGTAATATCTATCAACCAGAAATCGATCTCGAAAAATCCAAGGCCGTCATCACGCTGATGCCAATAAGGCCGCCCTCTTTAAAGAAATACATTATGTTTTTGTTTCTTGTCGTGTCAACACTATTTCGCGCTTGACTCACGTAAACTAAACTATTTGATTGAACCTTATTTAATGTTTTTGGCTCGATATGCTCATCTTGACCAAGTTGTCCCATTTATCAAACGAAGTGTTTGAGTCAGGTCAAAATTGCTATGCGGGATAGGTTTAACGGAATGGAAACATTTTTTAAAAAATATTTAAAAAATGGATTGCTAACACTGCTCCACTGCACAAACTAAGATGTAATGCTGAGCGATCAAAGGCGGGTAAGTGGTAAGATTTATCTTTATTTTGTTAGAGAATGAAAGATTTGCTCTCCTTCATTTTAGTAACAAAAAAAACATCCTTAGTAATTTTGTCTCCTTTCCTTAATCCTTTAATACGTAGAAAACATGTAGAAGGACAACATACGTCCCATTAAGTAAGCTAACGGCATGACAATTTCTGCCGAAACTGCAATGAGATGCTCGTTTAGGAAAGCCCCCGAAAATTTTTAACGGTGTATAACCGTGACAATATAAGCTTCAAAAAGTCTGTATTCGCAAACATTGATCGTCGAATGTAATGCATTTGTTGTTAAAAGCAAAGCTACTGGTTAAACGTTTTATCCAATCAATGAAGCGGCATGACAGTATGTATTTATAACATAACCTTGGAACTGACTGTCATATTCATTGGTGTGGACTTAACTATTGATGAAATAATGTTATCGTTAGATCAAAAAAATAACACATGTAGGACAAAAAAAAAATACTTAATAATCAATACTTTCAGAGATCGACAAGAAATGTTGCTCGACATAATAATGTTAAAAAGAAAAATCTGCTAGTGCGCAGTAACACATAATATTTACCTTGCTGCGGCTTCTCTCCCCTTTCTTTCTTGGATAGAATATTCCTTTAAACGCAAAATATAACTTCAGAGAAATGGTGAATCAAAATATTAATATTCACATAACACATAACGATATATTACATACACAGGGTTCTTCAATATACACATCATCTTCATAGTATGTACCTTTATACAGTTCTTCTATAGTTTGTAGCTTCATAGCATAAACATGTCATTTTACTATAATATCCACACATATTAAGAACCCCGAGACAACCCACGCACACAGTGTTTGTCCACAACAAAGCCCACATGAAATGAGAAGGGATCGAGCCGGCGATCTCAAGTATCAGAGGTGAGCGCTCTACCATTGGGTCACCGTGGCCCCTGAGATTAGAAGAATACAAAAAATGGTAGGGGGTTACCAACAAGCTGTTTGTTTTTTTAAATTATACTTTATTTTCCATTACTTAGTTCAGTCAATCACAACATGATAACATACTTTATTTTCCATTACTTAGTTCAGTCAGTCACAACATGATAACAGCTATCAAAATGAAAAGAAAAAACGAACAAAATTTAAGAGGAAACACATTTTTGATGAAAAGAAAACTAGCACAAAGGAGAAAATAATAGCTAAGGAGGAAAATATCACAAAATAGGCTACCTACAAATAAATACAACTTTAAGGAAGAAAATTAGAGAATCCACGACGATACAACGGTAAACTTGTTAGGATTACAATCGATGAAAGTAAGAGCCTGAAGAATACCAAACAACATATGAGTTAGGACAAAAATGGCAGTTAAGAGACCCTAACAAGAAATAAAAAGGAAATTAAAAATATATATATTTGAAAATTTCCACAGAATTATACTAATCCGATGAACAACTAGGAAAAGAATAAAATACAGAAATCCCAAACGTAATGAAAACAAGTAGATAAAGTACTTAGAGGAATGAAAAGGGAAAATCGTCAGATGAAGACAGACTCACAGCAGAGATGCTTAAATGAGAAGGTGAAAAGATGAAACAGCAACTTGTCGAATGATGCAATGTGCCGGAGGAAGAGAGAAATATCCTCAAGTTGGAACAACTATAATTTTGTTACACGACTAAGGGGGAAAGAACGCGTCGGAAACTACAGACCAATTAGTTTACTGTCAGTTCTATATAAGATATTAACTAAACTTATTATGAATCATACTGAACGAAGCTTAGATTTTAACCAGCCGGATTTTGTTGTGGATTAAAGACATTGGACAACATACAAAATTTGAATCAAAAGAACTGGTGAATATGAACTTCCACTGTGTCTAGCATTCATAGATTTTAAAAAAGCCTTCGATTCGATTTCCTTGGCAACAGTACTTAAATCACTTAAACATACCACTGAAGTTTTTCATACACTCAGTTACTATGAAACAGATACTAGATTGCCACGTATGTAATTAGGACTAGCTGAATCGAGTGAAAACTTCGACGTTCGAACAGGAATGCAGGAAGGTGATTCAATTTCTCCAAAACTATTTTTGTACGGTTCTGGAATGTGTTCCAAAATTTAAACTGGGTTCATGTTGGCGAATACCTAAATCACTTAAGCTACGATTCGCTGATGACATAATCGTGTTTGGTTCAGGTGCAGGAGAACTACAAATCAGAATGGTAAAGTTAAGTAATGACCAGGGTTAGGAGTTTTAGGTGCACACCTTTTTCTTGTAGGGGCAAGTTAGATACCAGTATGTGAAATGTTGCCTCCAGTTGAAAATGGAGGCAAGTTTCCAGCACCTTCTTTTCCTTTTTTTTTTTTTTGAGACCTTTATCCCCTTTTTTCTCTACTCTGCCCGTAATCTCCTTTTACTGCTATTTTTTTAATATATTCTACGTCACATTTTATAATTTCATTTCCTTTCTCGTATTTGGATCGCAATTTGTATTACGTATTGTGAAACTGAATACGGGATTGAATGGAAAATGAAGAGTCCCACTCGCTGGCACTTGTTAAAAGTAAGTTGACTTTACTTGATATATTTCTAAAACAACAATTGGTTGTAACGAATTTAACGTACTTTACGTCAGTCGTGAGCCGAGTGGTCAGATATCGTATGGGGAATCTGTTGTCTCCTGTTAGTGAATTTGAATTTGTTGCGTAATTAGTTTAGTACAAGATTTTGGTCACGCTGAACGTGTCCAAATCCCAATTTTTCTTCCTGACTCAGGAAATCAAGCAATATTTCATCGAAACTGATGGAACTGTTTATTATACGATGCACTGTTTGCGACTTAAGGTATCACGTTAAATGAAAAACACCAGCGAGGCTGCATACAACACATTTCCAGCTCGAATGATCTAACGAACAAGACTCTTCATACAATTCCGACAGGCTCTATTACGAAATGCCGTTGAACAATGTTCTTCGAGGATCCAAATTTCAGAGGAAATTAACATCGATGTGTGTGCAGCTTTAGGAATTCCACTCTTATAGCTTAGCAATCTGAATTTCCTGGGAACAACACCAGTGGCCGCCCACCCTGACTGAGATTTTCCAGCATTTTCTTCAGTCATACCAGACAAATACCGGAATGGTACTTACTTAAGAACTAGACCCTGGTCGACTAGCTTCCAACATCTTTCCCACTACCTTAAATCGACCTCAGCCAGAGGTGGCGAATGTGCATTAATTAATTCAACGTCTTATCTCCAGATAGAAACAAACTTACTTTTGAAAACTTAAGAGATGCATTAATATCGTGAGGTACAACGAATGCACGACAATTCCGACACAGTTGGAAAATCCAGCTTTATCGTGACAATTCCGAAACTGTTCTTAATCCTCTTTCAGCCACGTGTTTTGTATTACTCAGATGGCGTCATTTCCGACACCGTGACTGCAGAGAAGGAGAGGACTAGTATTTTCTTTCGAAATACCAACTTTTGAATTATACTCAATTTACCCAATA
The DNA here is from genome assembly GCA_022664845.1 of Lepisma saccharinum. NCBI lineage: Eukaryota > Metazoa > Arthropoda > Insecta > Zygentoma > Lepismatidae > Lepisma > Lepisma saccharinum. Next base: position 51,311 of record JAGDQP010003126.1, read on the forward strand.
GTTCGAAATATCCCAGGTTGATTTCTTTTTTTTAAAAAAAGGACACTGTATTTTAATAGTATCCATATTCACCAGTCAGAGATGACAACACTAATGGAAGTATGTTCATATTCGCACTACTCAGGGAAGAGAAGCGTTATCCGAAAACAATCCTTTTTTCATGGGCAGGACTTTCAAGAATTGTAGTCGACAATTTTTCCGACTATAAACAATACATGTAGACATTGGAAGCTCCCATGAAGAAACAAATATTTTAATTTATGGTCTCTTACCGAAAAGAGACGAACAGACATATAAAAGATTCTTCATTCTCGTTAAGGATCATGTAAGTGGATGGCACCCGAAATTTATTAAAATAGACTTTGAGCAAGCTGCGATCGCATCCTTGAAAAACGTGTTTCCTGAGGCTGAAATTAGTGGATGTAACTTCCATTTGAATCACTGTTTGTGGTGGAAGGTGCAAGAACTAGGACTGACGAAAGAGTGCACGTTGGTGCCGAAAAAATAAAGTTACATATAAAAATGTGTTCCGCGCTAGTCTATCTTCCTGTTGCAGACATTGAGGATGGGTGGTTGTGTATTATGGAGGATGCACCAAGCCATGATAGACTCTCAGCGTATAATAATTATTTCGTTAATCAGTGGTTAAATAATTCTAATATTTCTATCAGTATTTGGAACTGTATAACTACAACAACAGCGGCACAGGACAAATAATGCTGTTGAGGGGTGGAACAACAGGTTAAATTCTCTACTGGACAGACCTCATCCCAATGTTTACAAATTATTGAAGTGGTTAAGAAGTGAGGCGCAGTATAACGTTCTTCTACTCGATAGAAAATCTCTTAACTTTCCAGGAAAACGTAGACGTAAAGAGTACATAAAGTTGGATGAGAGAATACAAAATTCATTGGCTGCCTACAAAGTGAACAGGGACATCAAAGCGTTTTTGAGAAAGATGGCTTACATTAAAAAAAAAAAAATGATTGAGTTAAATCTGGTGATTTCAAATTTAAATTATTATAAGCAAATCTGAGTGCAAATAAGTGTGATTTATGAATGAAAGACAGCAAACAACGGAATTAGGTGTAAGTGGATATATCTGGTGTAGTAAAAAGTAATCCATTATTTTGCCAATAGATGGCTTCAGTGATCTGTATCTCGCGTTGTATAAGTCCGATCGGGTTCAACGAGATGGCGTTCAAACGATGAGATTGCGTACTACAAACACTGTTCAGATAGTTGTGATGAGTTGACTCAGTGTTGTGTGAGCGCGCGTCAAAATGGACACTAGCAAAGAGAAAATACGCTATATTTTACAGTTTTTCTTCGATAAAGGCGAAAACGCAAGCCAGGCGGCTGCAAATGTGAATAGTGTTTATGGTCCTGATACTGTAACAGCCAATCACGCGCAATTTTGGTTTCGTCGATTCCGTGCCGGTAATTTTGACGTCAAAGATGTACCACGCACTGGAAGGCCACGTGTCGAAAATGTCGATAAAATCATGGACATTGTCGCGTCCGACCGTCATGTAAGCACTGTTTCGATTGCCCAAGAGCTAAACATTGCACAAAAAAAAAAAAAGAACCATTTGCATAAGGTTGGATACACAAAGAAGCTTGATGTATGGGTGCCATACGAGTTAACGCAAAAAAACCTCATGGACCGAATTTCCATCTGCGAATCGCTGCTGAATCGCAACAAAAGCGACCCATTTCTGAAGCGGTTGGTGACTGGTGATGAAAAGTGGATCACTTACGACAACGTCACGCGAAAACGGTCGTGGTCGAAGCGCGGTGCGCCGGCGCAAACGGTGCCCAAGCCAGGATGGTTTTGCTGTGTGTTTGGTGGGATTGGCAGGGAATTATCTACTATGAGCTGCTCCCCTACGGCCAAACCCTTAACTCGGAACTATACTGTCAACAATTGGACCGTCTGAAGGCAGCAATCGCCCAGAAGCGGCCAGCTTTGGCCAATAGGAGAGGCATTGTGTTCCACCAGGACAACGCCAGGCCACACACATCGATAGTGACTCGCCAGAAGCTCCGGGAGCTTGGTTGGGAGGTTCTTATGCATCCACCTTATAGTCCGGACCTGATACCGAGTGATTACCATCTGTTCCTGTCCATGGCGAACACGTTTGCTGGTGAAAAATTCGCGTCAAGAGAGGCTTGTGAAAATCGACTGTCTCAATTTTTTGCCAATAGGGACAAGGGCTTCTATGAGAGAGGCATCATGATATTACCTTCCAAATGGCAACACGTTATCGAACAAAACGGCGCATATGTGACCTAAATCGGATCATTCTAACTATGGTAAGTCAAGCCTTCAATGTCATGCAAAAATAATGGATTACTTTTTACTACACCAGATATATTCAAAGGTGTTAAGGAAACACATCCTGCTTTTAAACATGCCAACTACTAACCATAAGCTGCCAGTCCTAAGGCTGGATGAAGTGTAAAGGAAAGCTGTAGTGTGTGGGTATCAATTTCAAAAGTTGGTACTCGAAAGAAAATACTCAGTCCTCTCCTCTGCAGTCACGGTGTCGGAATGGACGCTATCTGAGTAATACAAAACACGTGGCTGAAAGAAGATTAAGAATAGTGTCGGAACTGTCGCGGTAAAACTGGATTTTCCAATTGTTTAGCAATTGACGGTGTTGGAATTGTCCTGACAGCTTATTTTTTCCCCCTTTCTCTCGTGAAAAATACTGGTATGTAACCCCTAATATATAAAATTATCTCTGCAACCAATAATTTGTTCAAATAAATTTACCAGACTAAACCTTTTTGTCCCCTTTTTTTGGTATTATTTTTGCACCTTTTCCCTTCCTTTTTTCCTATAAAAAATGCCCCTTATAATCCTAACTCTGGTAATGACAGTGCGAAACCAGGAAGTAAAATTTATTTAAAAAGAAAGAGCGAGAGAGCATACAGGGAAAAATCGAACAGCGTTGGCCACTACATTTCTCGCTTTCATGGATAGGCTACCACTAACTGCAGTAAGAATACAGTAGTCTTACGTCAAACACCTTGGGAACTACTTTCTTATTCTAAGTTGACGAAGCTATGAAACATTGATTTTTTTTTTCCATTTACTGCGAACAAAGTCATTTTGAACACCCTGTTCCGTTTTGAACTGAGTTGATGATTTTGTTGTAACATGTGTGTTGTTTTCTTTTCTTCGACGTTTATTAGGTTAAGAACCAGTATTAGCAACACTTTTCCTACGCATGGAGGAGGATAATTACCAAAATAATAATAATAATAATAGCAATAATAATAAGTACCTTGGAAATAGTCATGCTTGGCCTCTTAATCCTAGCAACACCAACCGAAGGGGGGTTTTATGCCCACATTCTTTGTAATTTAAATTTTTCACATTTAAATGGTTTTTAAAACCATGAAAATATTCATAATTTCTTATGAATTCTTCCACCTTACTCAGTTATCCCATAATATTCCTAGATAATAAAAATACGTCGAGGTGGACATAGTGTGACCAAATAACATGTCTAATGTTTAGGTCAATCAACTAATTTCAGGTGACATACAAGACTCGTGGAACATTAATTGTTGTTGTTCTTTATGTTACTACTTCAACAATGCACGCATTTATAATTTTCTTTGAGTCATTTCAAATTCAATCAGGTAAGAAGCGGAATGCAAGTTATATTGGGTAGGTGCGAATGAAATGACCGCTTTGACGCCTGGTGGGAAACGCACGTCAACAACTCAACACAGGAATCGACTGAGGTCACGCATCTAACGTCACAAACTCTGTATACATCCAGCAAACAGGATAGCAAGAGTGTGTGGACGACGGAGTACTGTAGATGGTGAATAATTTGATTAACCAGGTATCCTAGTTTTGTCCTTTGGAAATAACGCACCTGGGACGGACATTTCAATCGCACCAACCCAATAAACACACACCTTTAATTCTTATACACTACGTATGCATTTTTTATTACAATAGTTGAAACAATGCATCCAGATTTTCGTAAAAGAACCAGCATTTTATATAATATTGAGAAAATACATGTAATATAACGACGATATATATATAATTCAGTAACAGACGATACAAGTATTTCAATGTTTAATATTTATTATTATCCGGCTGTTCAATCTTTGCATGAGACTCTTTACTTCGAAGATCAGGGCGTGTACTCTTTGTTCCACCTGACGTCATGAACTGAAGTGCCTACTTGGGGGAACCCGGGCTTGTGCACAACGGGTGAGGCGACACCCAGTTTTTATAAACCTGGCCTAGAGTAACGAAAAGTTACTCTAGCAGTTAAGTCGAGCGTCGAAATAAAAAACTGGTAATGTTGCTTTAAGCAATTTACTTTCGTAAGAACGTGTTCTTAAAGTCTCTTTAGTTCTTTTAGTTCTCTTAGTTTTTCTTAGTTCTCTTAGTTTTTCTTAGTTCTCTCTCAAGGTAACCAGTAACAATATTTTACATAGATTTGTGTAATTAGTATCTCGGTTCTATAACCTCGTGTACAAGAATCATAACTTAATTCTCACTTAAAACATTTTCTGCTTCACCTTGACTAGATACAAAAATTATACAGTTGTAGTTTTATATTAATTTCCATTCATGATTTTGATCTGTATTTGCTGTTCCTAGATATGACATTCATATCATTTTCGATTGACCTCTACCGAGCATCATTATACATACATTTCAATCAAACACAAAACAAAAAACTGTAGTGGAAAGAGGGAAATTGATTCTAAGCAGATTATCGTATTACAATTTCTCAGCTCTGCATCAACTTTGGATCATTCTTGTGTACAGGTTTATATTGGTTTATATTAGTTATTACATCATTTAATTATATCCATTACGTAGCTTAATTAGATCCTATACAATATTTTACTTTGCCATCTCGTAGCTTACGTAATGTACCTATTTGAATTTTACGTCTCATACCCAATATAATCAGAATACAGAAAACAGTAGCACTTCTAATTTCCTCGTTGTATTTACTTTAGTAAACCCCGTTATATCAGTTGAGCACAATATTTATACATAAAGTAATCCTAAACATATGAATTTCATTTCAAACCGGGATGACTTTTCGATACTACCCCAAATCCTAACCTGATGATTTATTAGATAATTTTGTTTGGCTTTCGTTAAATAGAACGAAGATCGTTAGGCTACCTTTTATATATCCCCCGTACATCAATAAACCATAATTTAATCGCACCCAAGTCAATGACTGGTAAGGTTACCGTTACATACATTTTTTTTACACTACGGTCGCCATTTTGAAAAATGGCTGCCAAAAATTTCGCTGAAGTTTTTCCGAAGTCTACCCAAGATAAATGTCTTCTCTAGTTGGTAACGAATGACAGCAAAGTTTCATCTGTCAAAACAAAAATTTCTGCGGCAGTATAGGCTAGGGACAATAGTTAATGAAACATTATGAAGTCCTGGTGTAATGAATATTTTTTATTCATATTATTCCACAATTCAAGTTAATTTTGACGAACATGTGTATCAAATAAATCTGGTAGTAGCCACGCAATGTTGATCAACATATTTACAAGTTTCAGTACCATTCTATATACCAGTTTAGTTCAATGGCTTATGATCTGGCAACATTTGACGAAGTACCAAACTTACACAACTTTCATTATATCGATATATTGTACTTTGTTACCTGCCTTCCAGCTTAAGTAGAAAAGGGTCTTACGAAGGAATATTTACCTTCGTTGTTGTACATTACCCAATCGTCCAGTATTAATCAAAACCAATTACAGGCACAATCGATGGTCTCTTTTTCCTGTTTCCAGAAAAAAAAAAGGCGTCTGAAATTAAGATGTGAAAAAAAAAAGTGTGAACAAGCAATGGAGAAATTTTTAACGTAAGCTTGAACTCGCTGGTTGTCAAATACTTTATTGTATAAGGTTAAAAAAAAAATGTTGCCGTTCTAGAGCAGTGATAAACAAAGAGCAATACGTGGACGGTACGTACCTTTGGGTTTCGTAAGCTCCTTCAGCATCCAACACCCTTTGCCAATGTTCCTGCAGCTGCACAATACCCTCATAATAAAAGTCAGCGGTCTTCGAGGCAAAGAAGTCTGTCAGTGTGTTCTGCAGGTCTCCCTCATTGGCGAACAATCTCCCACGGAGGTGGTTGTCGAGGGTATGAAACAGGTGGTAATGTTGGCACAAGGTCCGGCAATGCAGTGTCCCCCAGCCAAGTTATTGAAGGGTCTCCCGGGGCCTCTTTGCCACATGTGGTGGCATTGTCGTGGAGGAACAGCACACCCTTGCGATTCACCAATGCCGGTTCCTTCTGCCGCAATGCACGGTGCACCCTTTGCAACTGTTGTGAGTAGAGGTCAGCAGTGATGGTCTGACCACGTGGAAGGAGTTCGTAATGCACCACTTGGCGACAAGTGCACCATACAGAGAGCATAACCTTTCGTGGGTGCAGACGTGGTCTTGAGGTGTGAGGAACAGGGTCACGTGGCGACAACCAATGTCTGGTACGCCTGGGAGTGTCATAGAGGACCCACTTTCCATCACCAGTGGTCAGGTGCCGAATGAGCATCACCAGTGGTCAGGTGCCGAATGAGCAAGGACAAACAGGCTGTCACTCGTTCCTTGTTGGCTGCCGACAATGTGTGGGGTACCCACTTCCTTAACCCGTACGACTTCCCTATCCCATGCAGGTGCAGTCTGACTGTTTCAGCGGAAACATGGAACCTTTCTGCAAGTTCATCACACGTTAGACTACTGCCCTCCTCAATAGCTGCTTTCAGGGCTTCATCATCAACACATATGGTCATCCACTGCGAGGTTCACATCTCCCGAACCAATGCCTGGCGGTGCATTCGTTCACGGCATTCTCACCAAATGCCTGACATGCGGCAGCTGACAGGTCCACTTCAAAGTAAACAGGCTGCTTCGATACTTCCATTGCTCATTTACACTGGACGAGCTGACTGCTGTGTGTGAGCACCGTGCCTGTATTACTGAAGGTCGATAGTCAGACTAACTCCCGATCACTTGGCAGGCACGTGCGTCATTTCGTTTCCTCTCTCTAAGCGCATGATTAATAAGACGTCAAAAACTTTTTTGGTTACCTTGTACAAATCTTCGACATTGTCCGTTAAGACTCACAAAAAGATCTTAGAAAGAGGAATCACCTGGACAGAACTGCATAATTTTAATTAGCTCTTTAATATGTTAGAACATTCAAACCACTTCAGAGTAAGTGATCAAAATACGAACTTTAGATGTAACGGAACATTAATAGGTACTTTAATGAAGAAGTAAACACCTTCTAATGAGTTACATTTAATACGAAAGCAAAGTAGCTCTTGCTTTTAGGAACTTACACAACACTTTCAATATCGCGAGCAGTCCATCAAACATCATCTGCTGATGCAGTTGTTGTTTTATTTTGGGGGGAAAGTGGTGCCGTAGAATAACGTCCATTTCTCAACGCAGGTCAGCACTCGGTCCATAAACAGGTTCTTTCCCAAAACGAGACCTGCTCGTGTCACTTTCAGCCGCAACCAACTCATGCGGGAGGTACTGTCCAATTTATGCCGTTTTTCAAGATGATGGAGGTGGTGTCAAACAGTTTCTGCACTCATCAAATGCTTCAAATGTTTAACCATTATCGGTCAAAATAGCCGCCTTAAGCCTCTCGTCAATGGTTTGTGGATGTGGTACGTCCTAGAGGGAATAAATTTTCATCCTTAAATTTCGTGATACTGTCCACTCATTTACCATAACCCTACCGAATGCCTGTCATTTATCTTCCCGCTGCATTAGTGTTCGTTTGCAGTTTAAACTCGTAGAGCACTGACGTCCCCGTTTAATTGTGGTGACCACTACCATCCGGCTGCAAGAGGAAACACTAACACGTCACCTTTATCTTATCTGTCTCACCGAGCGGCCGTGGTCGAGCGTTTGCTTAGTATTCGGTTTGTGGGTTTGAACCCACGACCTCCCGACCATCCTGACTGTTTTTTTTTCAGTCATACCAGGTAAATGTCGCGATGGTACCTTCAAGTTAGGCCCTGGCCGACACCCTTCCGCATCCTTTTCCCGACAGGAGCCTTTAGGACAAACAAAAATTCAATTCTTATCTGTCTCGTCTCTGAACGAACGATCTTGGGAGCGCGTGCAGTCTGACCACGTGAAAATCCGACAGAACTTCACTGGTTGCCTTTATAACAATCTTGCTGTACCAAAAAAAAAAAAAAACCTCAATGGCAGTTAAAAGGGGAAAAAAATAAAACAATTATATTCTTTACTCTTTTATTCAATCTGCCAGCACTTTTTTTTTAATTTCTTTTGTTCATACTGACCATAACAACGTTAACCTTCTATTTGTTTTTTTCACTTTCTTTTTAAAAACAAAAACAATCTTTTATATTACTTTGTTTTCAAAAAAAAACAATCACATGACTGACTTAAAATAATACATATAAATTTTGCCAGCTTTCAACACATTCATTTTCTACAATTAAAATAAACAAAGGATGCTTGAAGCTAAGGAATATTTTTAAGTTGTGATGAAAGCGGGCAGCATTAAAAAATTTAATCTAAACACGGTTTAATTTTTTTTAATTTTTCACCAACTAGAAAATTTTTCAGTCAATTTTTTTCTTTTTTTACTTTTCACATGGTCAGTTTAAGGTTTCCAAAAAGGATTTTATTTTACAATTTTACCCCATAGATAACTTCCAATTATGTAAAAAAGACAATACTCAAAACTGTTGTCATTAAGTGTTCAATACATTTTTTTTACGTATCTAGGACACGAACAACATAAAACCTAAAAAGAAACAATATCTCTCTTTTTTTTTTTTTTTGCAACTTGCTTAAGTGTGCACTCACTCTTTACAAATGACAACTATTAAATTATGTTGGAATAATTACAATAAAACAAGATTAATTATTCATCAAGCATCCATTATTACCTACATATTTTTTTTTAGTCATTAAAGACCTTTATTTATTATTTTTTTTTGTTATTCCTTCTCAGTTTTTGTTCGTTTAAAACTCTGAGAAGAACAAACAAAAATAAAAAAAAATGTAATGTGTGTTTTGTAATCTGTTCCTAAAGCAGGATTTTTTTAAATTTTTTTTTTAACATGATGTAATGTAAAACTCCAAGGCATATACAGTTAGGGAACACACAAACCCATTTTTTTTTTTTACTTTTTTTTTGTTTGTTTGACAGCTTCAGAAAAAAAAGCATGAAGTTCTGTCAAAGCTACTGTATTGCCACATACAAACTAGTCATTCAGTTAAGATCCTGGGGACGATAATAACTAATTAATTATTTAAAGAGAAAAATGGTGATTATTATGGAAACTACATCACCAGGAGGATTATCTAGGTACAAAAGTTTCGCAAAAGAATTAATTCTATACCTGTCACTAAGATCAATGTCATCTCAAACTTTTTTTTTCCCCCCCCACAATTGCTGATACGTTTCTAAGAATGACTCCCCCCCACAATTTCTGTATCATTCATCATCAGATTCAACTAGTAACGGCAGATTTTCTTGCTAATTTGTTGCGATCTCAAAAGCGATTACAATTTAGGATGAAGTGACCCAATTTGCAAACCAACATGATTTCGACACACACTGCATAAGTGAGACAAACTCGACTGGTCTATTCCCATGATTTTAGTGCACACACACGCAAATGAAGCTAGGATTTTTATCTAAACAAGCAATAAAGAAACATTATATACTTTAAATACGATGCAGGAAGACAGGGTGTTTTCGAAAAAAGGTCCTCATGGGAAACAACAAAAGCAAACCAAAAAGAAACACTACATAAGAAAGAAAGCTCTACACATCACATCAGCGACAGACGACGTTTGATATTAGATACAGGCAATTATATTGGTTGCGAGACTTAAAACAGGCACGGAATACACTAAATATCTGACGTTACATCAGAAGTAGCAACATCGAAAAATGCAATACACGTATATTTAAAATTTAAAAAAAAAGGGGAGGGGGGACCGACACACTAAACAAAACCGAAAATATTGATTTCTTTTAAAATATCAAATCTTACAATACCATTATTATTAATAATATTGCACAATCAATTGAATAATTAATGTTAGCACTAATATTCTAGTGCCAAAGTGACAGTTCTGACACACTGTCTGACCAAACCTCACTGAACTCTGAAGAAAATCCCTTCCAAAGGAGGTCTTGGAATTACGAATACGCTAAACTACTCAGCCATTTCAACCTCATCTTCAACAATTATATCGGTCGAATATATTTTTAAAAAATCTTCCCACTACTACTTGGTGAACACTACCGTTTTCGTCATGAATTCAACAATACAACAACAACAATTATGCAGCTATTTTAACGAAGCTAAAAGGCATAAACATTCTTCGACAACTGGAACTGAATTATCATATAAGGAGGGAAAAAATACACATAAATAAAGGTTGGGACGTTACAACCCAGTATCGATACAAAAACGAACAAATATCTGACAACGAAATTGGGGATTTAACAATGTTCTTTAATATGAAACCACAGCAACAACAAAAAATTTCAACCGAAAGTGTAACTACAAGAAAAAAAAACTGCATTACAACTACGTCTTTATACAGTTACGTATAGCAGACAATAAACTTTTCGTTATGTTTCAACAATACCACACAACATTCGCTAAAAGCTAAAAATAACAACACTATTACGAAATTCCTACCGCTAAAAATACTTCGAAAGTTGGAACAAAACATAGGTAAACACCTTTTAAACAAAACTGTCATGATCTGGTGAAGTTTTCGAAAGCAAATTGGGAACAGTGTCAACGCCAACACTTAACAATATTGTAACATACTTTTAAATCGGAATTATTCAACTCCACGAGACGCATCTTCAGATTAACAATCCTATTTCCGGAGGACACCTTAAGCACTGCACCTTCATCTAGGCACGTGATTATCCAAACTAGCCAAGGTACGCGTAACATGACACTGACGTTGGTTGAATTATGAACATCCTAAACGAGCTAATGAGAAGGACTGAACCAATATGTTCAATACACCGTTACGGAATCTGAGACTACACGCACAGAAAGCAAGGGCGCTAACTCTGCCAACAAGGGTCACTAAAATATATCAATATCAAAATTATTTTTACAAAAAATTCATATTTCTACTTCGCTTCTGAAAGTGGTTCTCGTATTTCAAAAAGTAGAACGCTCTAATCGCCATTATGCTAAAAGTTCAGAAGAAGCCAAAACACCAAAAGTCCTTGCTATCACGTTGCAGATCTAAATTTCACCCGCCCCATCTTGCCTGTAAGTTTAATGCGATCCCAGCGCTGTCAGGCGTAAAACCTATGATGCTTGAAAAGCTATTGAACATCCTGCGTTACAAACTCACAAAATAAAAAGAAGTTGGACATTATCATAGGAACAGGTTTTTGTTAACACTGGACAATAAATGTCCCAGTCTTCAACCATAAAATAACTCCAGGAATGTTCATAATTGTACATAAACTATGAAATGAGAGTGCATGTCGAATCTGATTGTGGTGCGAAAATATTGCTTTTCATCCACTGCTGCTGGAGGGTGACAAACTGTTAACATTGGGAAGCAGTCCTGGACACAAACTATCACAATGAGTGGCAGGAGGAGGAGCAGGTGTCGTGTAGATGTCTTATCTCACTTAAGGACTTTCTAGTTTTGGCTCTCTCTATACTAGAGACCAGGACAACGAAGTTTATAGCATGTTTCAATAAACTTGCCTTAAGATAGCAACATGAGCATATTTCCCCCCACGTTATTTCTTGTTTTCCACACTGAAATTCAAATCAAAAACACAACCCATCAGCAACAACACTATAAGTTTGGGATAATCAGATCTTTCATGTACAGCCCCGATCGCGAAACAACACACACACACGCACACACTATTCAATAATTAAAAGAAGGGGAAAAAAAAAAGCTTAACAATAATTTAACACACGTACTAACTGAGTACGAAACTTCTTACCTAGAAGGAATTATACCAGGATCTTAACTGAATTCTTAATTTTTTTAAATATTTTTTTTTAAATTCTTTTTATTAATTTTTTTTACCCCTTGGGCACATATTCAATAGAGAAAAATACCTACTTGGGCATCCAAAAAGCTGAAAAAGGAGTCAAATCCAGCCCCAGTTCACAAAACGGTGTTCACAAACTGTTCACAATGTATATAGATATATATGTATATATATTTAAGCTCTAGGGTGCAAAACAGGCACGTACGTTTACTCATGATGGAGCATTTTCTTAAAAAGTTTTTTTTTTACATCTATGAAGCTGAGATCCTAATCATAAAAAAAAACATTCTATAGGTCTTTCAACACATTTTTTTTTTTTAATATTTCCTCTCCACAAAACATACCACTTACTTATTTAATCACGATCAAAACACGGAACTGCAGTAAAGCATACGAAGCTTCTACCGTGAGAAAAAGTTGTAAAAGTCTTTTGAGTAATGGATACAGAAAGGTAAAAACAATACTTTTTTTTTTTTGTTGTTGTAATTCTGCCATAACGATAAGGAAATGGGAGTAATATTTTCTGTTTTACAAAGGTATTTGGTACTTTTAGGCACAGACTACGTTTTACAGTGAAATATATTTAAAATGCCCAAGATGTTATTGAACTAAACAATTCACACACACACGCCTAGTTTCAACATCACGAAGAAAGATCAAACTGTCATGAACAGTTGTCAACTTCCATACACGTCACTCCTGACAGTTTAAAAAAAAAATAATAATAAAAAGAAATACACACTTGCTATAAACTTCAACGCTATAACTGAGTCTTACTTCACGCAAGTTGTTTAATGTTCTTTTAATAACAAAATCAAATCTACATTTTTACAGTTATGAGGTTTCAAACTACTCAAAAAAAAATCTGCAGCGGCATTGATAGGAAGGGATTATTGCCACATGAAATAGAGAGGGCGAAAAAGTACGATTAGCCTACAACGTCATATACAGTATTACCGCAATACATTACCTACGCAGGTTTAAAAATGGTCAAAAACATTCACATGCTCTGGTTCTTCAATTTTTTTAGCTGTTATTATTCAGAGATTCTGTACAGTATCAGCCAATTGTTTCGCATGGATAGCTTAAAAAATATCTCGTGTTAAGAAGCCCACGGTTATCACTCAGAAAAGTTTTAAGGAAATGTTATATTATCTACGGAAAATTACAGGTTTCCTGGCACGTTACGAGATAAAAATAATGGGACATTTCTACGTAGGGTTATGGTAAGGTGAAAGAGATACACTTATGCTAACATGATTTTTCTTTTTAACGAAGAATTGTATAAGTATAGATACTTTTTCTTGAAATCGTGACAATAGTAATAGGAATTATTAAATTGGTTTCAATTGTTGAAAAACAGCAGATAGAAAGGAAAACGGTATAAAACAATAAATACGTTCGAAAAAAAAAAAATGAGCACTAAACAATACATTTTCAAAGCGGGTCATGATTTTCTCAATTCCAAATATGACCACACTACGCTTATTAGGTGAAAAAATAACAGGAGTGCAAAAAAGATTCTAAAAGGACGCTCACAGAATTTCTTTGTTCTTGAAAAAGAATGAAAATGTGTGATAGAAAAAGAAAAAAATAATAATGCAACAATCATTTGCAACAAACACAAAGGAAAAAAAAACATTACAACAGTAAACTATTTTAATTACACCGAAAGGATACAGACCAAGCTCTTTTATTAATATTTGGAGCTGGTATTAATTGTTGTATCCTCTGATGTATACAAAAATACTTTTGCCCGTGGCTATTCAAACAACATTAACACGGGTCCAAGTGGTGATTTAATATTACACTTTGCTTATTCACCACGTGTATATTAGGAACATGCTTTTAACTTCCTTTTATTTATTTATTTTTATTTTTTGTGACCCCCTCTTTTATAAAGAATATGGAGTTCACAAAGCAGCTAATGCAGAGCCCTCTGTGCTAGTTATTAGTCATTCTATTTACGACACGTTATTTACATATAAATGGCGCTTCCTATACTTTTCGAAAAAAAAAAAAATCACGTGTTATCAAATCTCAAAAAAAAAAAAACTACAAATACAGGAATCAACTTTTCAATACATTCACACACAAAAAAAAAAGCTTCTCAGATTTCAATTGCGAAAGGCCTTTTGATTTTCATTCAGTTTATGCTGACTAGCAAGTCACAATGATTTACTTAAACGAATCGAAGGCTAGGCAACTTTGATAGAGAAGGTTATTTTTTTTTATCACACAGACTTCATTTAGGGTCTATTAATTTGGAATACTATGAAATATATTTACTTAGTAATTACGAATTAGGAAGAAAAAAAGCTCTGTTTGGTGGCCTGGTGACATATAAAACATATATCCAGCTCCTATTCCCTTGTACCCATTCAGAAAATTAGAAAAAAAAAAATGAACCCACATGATTAAATCTAAGAAACCCATTTCTACATATAAACACAATTCATCACAAACCGAAGCTACAACGCACACATCACGGAGCTTCTAGGAACGAACACGTGTATACTGAACATCGGCACCATTGGACTTTTTATACTAATCTAACAAGGTAAACAATTATATTTTAAGAGCAATAAATACTATGTCAATCACACAAGACAAACGCTTCTTGACCTTTACAATCCGAACATTTCAGAACTCTGGGTCTTTAGCTCGGAACCACATCCGAACCATGGGTCTGAAAGGGTTAAATCTTTTTAAAATCACATCTTTAGCCGCTAAACATATTATGTAAGAAAAAGAAGCAATGTATGACGAAATTCACAGCATCTTAATTTCATAAGCATATATCCACGAAAACTTTCATAATTAGCTTACGCAAGCCCTTTGTATAATCATGAATTTCATTCAACTATTTTTTCCCCATCCTATCCTCTACGTACGAAATTGTAATTTTTTTTTTACTGCCAGAGGGCTCCTCATCAGGTGCATATGTTCAAAAATATCGAAAACAGTCACTAGTATATTACAAGAATTAAACATGCCTAGTGTCTGCAATCCTTACAACGTCACAGGCCTCGGTTGGCCATGAAGAAATGGGCACGCTATTCCCTTCAAACACGAGCCTTCTTCCCAGAATCGGCAGGGTATCGACGACAGATCATGCGAGAAACGGCAGTGTAAGCGTCTACAGTTGCCCTCTAAATAGAAACTGCACGGACGCTGACTCGATGAGTGATGTCTGAAAAGTAAAAAATAAGATAAATGGATTTAAAAAAATAAATATAGGATCATACGAAACTAAAGTTCATTTCCTTACACACCAGATTAGAATTAATTTAGAGTATCCACAAAACGAACTGTACAAAAGATCCACACGTGCGGTGAATAGCAACTACTAAACTATATTCTGTGAGTAGCTTACATATAGGAAGTCGAATCTGACGTCGCTATCTACTTTAAAGCATTTTGTAAACTTGCAATCACGGGAGCACCTTTTCTTGTATTTTTCCCCCAGCATCATGTTAAATGAATGAAATTTGTTGTCTTTTATATATCGGAACTGATGGTTTATTATTATTAGCATCCCCGTACGAACGTCAGTGAATTGGGAAGAATATACAGTTGGGTCCTGCCTGTCTGTCTCCCTCCCCCTAGATCTTAGCAACTACAAGTTAGAGATAACCCATAGGATTTCTAATGGTCTGAAAGGGTGGGGAAAGCTATAGTTTTTTTTGTATGTCTATTCCCTCCCTCCTAGATATCAGTAACTAAGACAGAAATGAGCCATACACCGTTGGATTATACGACTTGGATTCTAAAACTGAAGATCCTTTTAAATCGTTTAGTATTCTCAATTTGTCCCCCTAACGGTAAGACACAGAGATGAGCCAGACACTGTTGGATTTCTTATTGTCTGCAAGGGTGGATAAAACTATGACTCAGATTCTAAAACTGGCAGGTTCTTTTCATTCGCTTAGTGTTCATTTGTATCCCTTCCCCCAGATCTCAGTACATAAAAGTTAGAGAGAGATGCGCCATACATCGTTGGATTCCTCATGTCCGTGAACGGGTGGAAAAAACTATGAAGGAGTATTTTTAGATAGTTTTTAAAGAAAAATTCTCGTCGAGAGCACCGTCAGATCCATACGAACTTTCTGGAAGCTTTGGTCTACCAACACAACCAACTATAAAGGTCTACGAGGTTGTGAGAGAGATCTTACGGGGCATCAAAACTACCGATAAATAGCGACACACAAAACTGAAACAACTACTAAATAGATACATATTACTAATGGAAAATTTGACTCATTCTCTTACTTAAAACCATTATCAAAAAAATACAAAATGTATATTCAATAAAGAAAATAATCCAAAGCCTCTCACTGGCTATAATACGTACAGTCATGGAAATACGTATTACGGGAGTCTAGCATTTACACTTCAATTTAAATTATATTTGTGGGCCACACAGGCGGCTATGATTAAGTCGTGACATTCTACGGAACGATATGAGGCAGGCTTAGCTTGTAAAGTACCTATCTAGCCCGTAAATATAAGTTAAATAGAAACAATGCTAGACCATAGACTAAATAATTGCTAGATTCCGGAATAGTTTTGTCTGCGGCTGTACCAAAATATAGTTTAAGGAGAGTGAAACGTCAGAAAGAACGTGCTCATACCTTTATTGTAGCTAAATTTCAGTTCATATAGCTACAAATAAGAACTTCCAGAATACTGAAAAGACGTCAGGTCACTACTGACGTAATCACGTTAACAAGAAATCTTATTGTAGAAATAAACCCACTACCCATAGACGCGACAGAAAGGCGAAACAAATCGAGCAAAATAATATTTCGTGAATCAATTAAGCGTATCATGGAAAATGTGAACATGCTTACAGACGTTCAAAATTAGAGTCATAATATAGAAAAGGTTGTTCACAGTATGACATTAATAAACTTATCTTCGAAGTAAATATTTTGTCAAATTTGAAATACAAAAATCGTATCAGAGTTACTGATCTGTAAGCAATAAAGTCATGTCTCTTGTCGTAACACTGTTCCTGTTGTTAAAAACCATACTTTGCTCCACCAATAGGAAGAGTGCCTTAAAGTTGTGAATGCCAAGAACACTGTTCTACGTTGGATATCGTCCCAAGATGCGTAATGACTACATTTCGTTTGGGAAAATAACACGTTTCCCGTGGAAGAACTGTCTTACAGTACAGGATTGCTCGAATCTTACAGTAAATGTGTACGGTTGGTTTAAACGGTTCCATGAGGGGGTAGGACTTGGTGGCAGAAGAATCCAATTGTAACCTCCTACCGCAAGGTTCTGTAAGGCCTATTGCAACGCAATCCCGAAGTGCAATTTTGCTTATTTTGTAGCAATTAGCTTCACCTACACAATTCAACGCATTTCGCTGCAGTCGTACGGGCATTCCTCACGGACCACGAACATCAGCTATATTCACCTGATCTGGCACCGCCAAATTACTTTCTATTACCGATACAAACGATATTGAACGTCACGAACATCCAACAAAATGTGACTACTACGCTGAACACCATACTTCCTTCACCCCCAAGGGGATTATTTTGAAGGGCTTCCATGTTTTCTATGTGCAGGTAGGTTTCACTGTAGAGACGATTCACCGAACTTTTGTAGCACAAAGGGTGTATTTATTGTGTAAACTACAGTGAGACCCTTACCTCTTGCGTTCCTTCTGGGAAGATTGTGGTTTAAAGGGTCGTTCGTTCTTTTTCCATTCTGCCTCCAGTTCAGAGGAGAAAAGAATTTTTTTGTGTGGCATACCAGGAACACACGTTGAAGCGAAGTCCTCTTTTGACTGGAAGAAAAAAAAACAACATATTTTTAGTTACTACATTTAATGAGTAAAAAATATTAAAATACATGCACATGGAAAAACAATGCGTAAGCTACGCTTAACGTTTGTTGAAGGTCAAACTACTGAAAGTAGTCTATTTCAGTGAATCTAGACCGTGCAAAAATTTTATGAAGCACCCCAAAAACATGGTGGAATTTTGAGACATGTCCCAATGGTAACTTTACTTAAATAATACTCATCCGGTAATGATTCATGGATAGAGATGAATGTTATATCATCAACGCATAAATAACAATACAGCTACAAAACTTATTTGCCTTTTAAACAGCTTTTAAATTGCGTGCAAAAGTCAGGCTACGAGATCATTTGTGAACAAGATTTCTAAGAAAAAGAAAAGTAGCTTATATTTGACAAAATGTGAACAGAGAAAATTATTTGAAGGGTAGCGGGTGGGGGGAGGAGTTTATTTTTGCTCTCCTGGTGGCGAAACGTGGTACTTTTGAACGGAGTATTCCATGCGTGCTGAGACACAGAACTGTCCATGGAACAAGCAGCGAAAGGATTGGCGAACTACTAGTTTTGTAGAAGATTTTCAACATTAAAACTAGTTTTCCTGGAAAAGCATTTTTGTGACATTCCCTTAAAATATAAATCCTCCACTTTTAAAGCCCACTGGTAAATGAATTTATTTAAGACCTTTTGGCATCTTTAGCTCAGGCCGGGAGGAGGAAGGTATCGGTCAGGGTCTTTCTCAAGGTACCCTCCTGGCATTCGCCTGATGAAACTGAGGGGAAACCCTGGAAAACCTCAGTCAGGATGATCAGCCGTGGGGTTCGAAACCATGTGTCTACACATTGCCGATCCAAAGTTCGCGACTTTATCGTCTGGACCACGAAGGTTGAGTATTTGTAACGGCTTGGTTGGCCTCATCTTCAATCGTGGGATCGATCAACATTTTACCTTCGTGTGAACATCGACTCTTTATTTATTCCTTGCTTGCTCCCCATTTCAAAAATACCTGATTACTGTTTTGAATCGCAAAAACTCATGTCTTATATCCAAATTTTATAAAACCTAAAAAAACATAATTGGGACGTTAAACCATTATCACAACTGATTAAAACATATTATTCCACTGTTTTCAGTATATAGTGACCTTTAGTAGATAAAATGGAATGAACACCAGTATTTCAAATGAAAAACGAAACAGTAGTAGCAGCGGATCCCTCCTCATGACGTAGAAAGAACCTTCCCTGCAAATAAACGTGTCCTCACAGACAATAGAAAGTTTCTCACTCCCAGATTTAGTTTTCTTAAAAAGTAAATGCATTAGATTAAGCGTAAGAACTTAAAAACCTAAAATGCTGGCTTAAATATCCCTACTCATGACATACCACCTTCAAGGAATTTTGTAGGCTGACTGAAAATTATTTTATTGTAAGTGGTTGATTATAATCGTAATTATCCAAGAAAACGTAAAAATTTTATGATATTCATAGAAAAAAAAAAATCCCTGCCTTTCACAGGTTTTCCTGACTTGCAGCATACATCTCGATCACACAGCGAAGACCTTAATATGGCTAAATAATAATGTAACACTTAGATCGCGTACCTATTTTCGTCTGCACTAAGGAGCACGTGATTTTGAACCCTGTCGTTAGGTGACTCTGGCGGCTACTTTCAGTCGTTGGTCCTTTCTAGTAGTTCTTGTCACCAAACGCCAGGCTTCAAAATCACGTGCTCTTAAGCGAAAACGCAAGACGAAAATAGGTAGGCGGTATAGGTTTATGCTATTATTTACTCTATGTTAATATACATGGAATTTCAAAAGTTGAACAATCCGGTATTCCATTCACGTTAACTCAAACAAAAAATATAGACACTGTTCTTACACTGAAATGTAGCCCCTATCCCAGTTTCAAAACAATTATCAACAAACATCAATCATCACCGAGGTATGCTTGTAATAAAATGTCTGAGCCGTTTCTCTGATAAAAGCTAGCAAGAACTGTGAAGACATACTATAGGTGTAATCCGAAAATGTAGGGTTTTACTTTTATATTCCTGTGTTTCATGAGAAGCCAGGCACTGAGATTGTTGCAGTACGGTTATATAAATGTATTTTGTGTAGTAATATACTACGTTCAGATAAAAAAAAAAGTGCCTAAATAACCATTACACTTAGAGGCCGTTGATAGAGCGTTGGTTTAGCAATCGGAAGGTCCTGGAAACGATCCCAGCGGCCACTCATCATGATTGAGGTTTTTCCTCAATCCCACCAAGCAAATATCGGAATGGTACATTCAAACCAGTCCCTGGTCGACTTCTCTTATCCCAGCCTGAGCTAAAGATGCTTAAAGGTCATATATAAATTCAAATCAATGACGATCGTATCTTGTTAGCTACTATCTTAAATACCTAAAAATACAAGGCCATATTTCAGAACACGAACTTTGCATTTTGTTTCTAAGTCGCATGTAATGACTCACCGGGGTGCGTCAGCTTATGGGACAACTTGTAGACGTAAAGGTACCGTTAAAATTTTCTAAGTATTAAGGGCTATTACGTACACATGATAAAGAACTTGAAATATAGTACTGTACATCAAATGGTCCGACATGAAATAAAAGAAAAAAGCAATGTGATAACACACAATCTACACTGAAGTAGTAAAAGTCATGGATAATTAGGTGTGGACTCCCCTCGAG
This sequence comes from Lepisma saccharinum, assembly GCA_022664845.1. Lineage (NCBI taxonomy): Eukaryota > Metazoa > Arthropoda > Insecta > Zygentoma > Lepismatidae > Lepisma > Lepisma saccharinum. Next base: position 71,904 of record JAGDQP010003126.1, read on the forward strand.
CATGAAGTGCAGCAACTCGACGTGGCAGGGACGCGACAAGTCGCTGGTAGTCTGCTGGAGAGATGTGCAGCCACACAGTCTCAATTGCCGTCCACAATTCGGTAACTGTTCCAGGTGGAGGATCCTGGGAACGAATAGTCCGTTCGATGATCTTCCCACATGTGCTTGATTTAGGGGATCAAATCATGTGCGGCGATCTAGGGGACCAAATCATGCGTTGGAAGTTGCCGGAATATCCTAAAATCAGTCGCGCACCATTGCGACCCAGTGACATGGTGCACTGTCATCTTGGAAAATCCCATTGTTGACAGGGCACACGAAGTCAATACAGGACTGGAGATGGTCACCAAGCAGCTGAACATATCGGTGACAGGTCAATTTCCAGTTCAAGTGGACCAGAGGACCCAAACCACACCATAACGGAGCCATCACCAGCTTGCACAGTGCCTTGTTGACAACTTGGGTCCATGGTCTTATGGGGTTTGCGCTACACCCGGACTCTACCATAAGTGCGTACCAATTACAAACAAGATTCATTTGACCATGTTACACACGTTGACAGTCCTCTAAGGCCCAATCCACGTGTTTCCTAGCCCATGTGAATCGCCGCCGCCGATGGGCAGCGATTAGTAGCGGCACACGTGTCGGTCTTCGGTTGCGATACCCCAGGAGACTAAACTGCGTTCCACTGATCTCTATGAGACGTTCCTGGGACGTCTTGTATTGATTCCTGCTGTCAGGTCACGCACTGTTGCTTGTCTGTTTGCCCGGACGAGTCTGCCCAGACGTCGCCGGTCGCAGTCATTTAGCACTCGTGGGTGGTCACTATGATGGGTCGTTATGACTCCAATCCGGTACTCACGGTCCACCCTTGATACTGTCGAGCGAGTCAAGTTCAATGTCCGGACGACTTCCGAAATCACATGCCCCCATTCGTCTAGCACCAACTGACCGCGAACAACGTGTTGTTCTTTCTGGATCATCTTCTAATTTTGTTCCCGTTCTCTCTGGTGTACCTCAAGGTAGTGTTTTGGGCCCTCTCCTTTTCCTTCTATATATGGACGACCTCCCATCTTATCTCTCGTCATCTGAAACCAAAATTCTTCTTTTTGATGACGACTGTAAATTATTTCGAGAAATCAGATCATTACAGGATGTTGCTGATCTCCAAAATTCCATCTCTGACCTCTTGGACTGGTGTGATACGTGGAACTTGAAAATAAATCCCTCAAAATCTTCTTTTCTTACTATTTCATTAAAGAGGAATCAAATCCCATCTGCCTATATCATTGATGATAATCCTATTGCTAAGGTTTCTTCTCAAAAGGACCTTGGAGTGGTATTTGACGAAAAACTTCTATTTGCTGATCACGTGACTTCTGTAACTAACAGTTCTATGCGCTTACTTGGTCTTCTCTATAGATTCACAGAAATTAAGGACCTCCATTCATTGAGTATGTTCTACAAAACCTTCATCTCCCCTAAAATTGAATATTGCTCCCCAATTTGGAACATGGCTAGTATTTCAAATCTATCTCATATTGATTCTGTTCTGAACTTCTTTCTTGCTATAGTTAAAAGAAGAATACCATCAGTACGTAGCTTAAGCAAACCAGAGTTATTATCCGTTCTTGGTCTCCACGTTCCCTCTTCTCGTCGCAAGCTGGCAGATTTGATGTATTTATACAAGATATACTTAACGGTAATCTTAGAACTGGAGAGCTGATATCTAAATTTTACTTCCGTGTTCCGTTGCGAATAACCAGAAATAATAACCTCCTTCATTGTGCCACGCCTAGGCTAAGTATACTGCAGCGCTCCTTATTCCATAGACTAGTAATTATGTACAATAACCTTGATTCAAATATTGATATTTTCGGATCTGAAAACACTTTCCATCGAACGCTAAATACAAATATGTGAGTTATTCCTCTTGTGTAGTATAATCGTTATGTTTTTTATATCAATTGCTGTGTTATGTGTTGTTTAAAATTTAATTTCATGTTATTTAGTTTGTAGTGAAGTTATTTTGTTTGTTGCATTGTTATTTTGTTTCTGTCTAAAATGGCAACTCAAGCTGTATCTGAAACTTAATAATAAATAAATAAATAAAATAAATTATCCCGCGCTCAAACGTCGATAATTCCTGTCGGGTTGCCATCACCATGGTACACGACGTTTACTGCACTCACGGAAGTCCAGCTGGCCACACTGCAACTGCTTCGCGCCATTCGACCGGTTTGCCGCGATGTTGCAGGCCGTCAACTAGTTCCCTCCCACTATCCCATGACTTTTGGCACTTCAGTGTATATTCCATACAAAAGTGCAATCAACAATTCACACATAGCGTTTCAATGCTGTTAGAGCTACTTACTTTTCGGATTAAAAACTTATTCCAAGAACGTGAGTGTACTTCTAACCAAAAATAAAGAATATAGTAGCAAACATACCTTTGCCTCAACAGTGCAAAGAATCTCTTCGAACACTTCATCGTCCAAGTACTCCACAGGAATAGGTTTTGTTCTTCCGTTTTCGCTCGAAACAAGTACCATTTGCTGCTTTTCTTCAGTATCAGCTGAGGGGTCACCAGTGTATTGCCGTGCGCCCTTAAACAACAGAAATAATTATTAATATTTATCAAAACGATCAAATGGACACTTCACTAGAAAGAAAATACAATAATAATAATAAAAAAACTTTTCCAGTTTAAAATTCTGTAAAATTACAAAAAAGGCCTTCATATTCAAGCAGCAGTTGAATTTGAATTTATTCATGACCTTTAGGCATCTCAGGCCGAAATAGGGTGGGGCAAAGAATGCTGGAAGGTAGTCGGCCAGGGCCTAGTCTGTAGGTAGCATACCCGCATCTGCCTAGTATAACTGAGGAAAAACCTCAGTCAGGATGCGCGACGGCTGGGATCGTTCCAAGACCATTCCAATTGCTAAGCTAGCGATCTACCAACTGAGCTACGGCCTCTTTGTTAAAAGAGCAGTTATTTTTACTACAAAATACTGCCAATCTCGGATAATAGGTCAGTTTTTTTTAAACAACATAATTCACCTCCGGTCGCTATTCGAACTTGTGAATTCAACAAATAGCCTCAAACCACTGAAGTACGATGTCAAATCAAGCTGACTCTAAATTATTTATGTAAGCTTAAAATATTATCGATCATATACCACATGGAAGAATATACGGGATAGTACCGAGATAAATGATACAGATCAACATGTTTATCTCGCTAAAATAACCTACAGATTAAGAAGTTTCATTAAGGATAAAGTTAATTGTATGGGCGGTAACAGCACTATGGCTTACGCCCGTCCCGATACGGGGAAGCCCCTTAACTTTGTCACGTCTAAATATAGCTGTTAATTCACTAAAATAATAAAAGCATAAAAAAGCTGAAGAGGGTAAATTTCTTCAGAAACATAAAAGAATAATAAAAACTAAAGATGTATAGGGTCTTTAGCAAAAGTTAAAAACGAAGCCTGTAAATGGGCCTTCACAAAAGTAAAATAATACTACATAAAACTTAACAGCTAAGGTATATAATCATCTCAAAGAGACGGAGATAGACCTGTTGCACGAACATACATAAAAATTCGCCGCAACATACCTGGTTCATCCCCTTACAATGACGCCATGTCATTGGGGATGTTATAACGTTGTCTGGGATGATTATATCCTGGACAATCTAAAAGGACGTGACGAATACTTAAAACTACATTGCAGTTATTACAGCGCGGTGGGTCCAATCTACGCAACAGATATTCGTGTGTCAGGCGACTGTGGCCTATACGTAGGCGACACAAAAGTACTTCTTCAAGCCTACTATCTCGGCAAGATGATTTCCATGGAGCAACAGTTACCTTAATTTGTTTCAATTTATCAACAGCAACGTCATCCCATCGTCGCTGCCATTCATTCCGGGTAACTTGCCTATATTATACCATCATGTCCTGAAACGGAACATGCTGAATATCAATGTTAGCTCCTAAGGAGGCCTCACGAGCTGCTTCGTCCGCCAATACATTACCACAGATACCAACATGAATTGGTATCCAGGAAAAGACAACCTCACAACCGACAGAGCAGATGGCGTGGGTCTTACATAGGATATCTTGCACGAGCGGATGCTTAGAATACATATTCTCAAGGCTTTGAACAACACTGAGGGAATCTGTACACACAAGGATGCGGTTGACACCACGAACGAGAATAAAATCCAAAGCCTTCAAAAGGGCATATAGTTCTGCAGTAAAAATACTAGCTTTGGGATTAACACAAAATTGGTGGGCTTCCCCATTTATAACAAACGCACATCCAACAGATTCTTCTGATTTGGACCCATCGGTAAAAACAAGAGATAAAATTCGGGTACTGACTCTGCATCTCACGAAAACGCTGCTGGAACTCAACCATAGATGTCTCCGATTTCTTGCAAATTGACAATGAGATATCAGTCCGCGGGCGAAATAGTGTCCACGGAGGACGGAGACTAAAACGGACACGACAGACAGTTGGACGATCTGCATCCAGATTCATCAACAACTCAGACGCTCGAATGCCAAGTGGTCGGGTGGCGTGACCACGCCGTTCAAAAAGTCCCCGCTGTACTGGGTTGATAACGACATTATGTGCTGGATGTCCAACTAAAGATGAGATCTTGGAAAAGTAACTCAGCACATGGTACATCCGATGGGTCTCGAGCGGAGGCTCGGCGGCATCGACACAAAGACTGGTGACAGGACTTGTGCAATACGCGCCAGTGGAGAGTCGAATTCCAGCATGATGGACACTATCCAGCGTATGTAACGCTGAAAATCGTGCAGAGGAATAGGCGTGACACCCATAGGTAAGCTTAGATAAAATGAGTGCGCGATAAAGGCGCAACAAGGTTGTACGATCAGTACCCCAAGTGGGATGACTTAAAACACGCAATAAAAGAAGTTTCATTGTTAAGTACGTTAATGCATTTCCAAGAACATAATCTTTCCGCTGATACAACCCGGTTGGATGTCTCTGTTAAAACTTGGTGTGTGTTTGGTCTACGCAAGAGACTGGGACGAAAGCTTAGTTTGTAGAGCGTTGACTTCACATACGGAAAGTCTAAGTTCGCGCCCATACTGAGCGAGGTTTTCCTTAGTTTCCCTTCGTTGCTGTTAACTATCCAGTATAAAATAGCCGTTATGAGAGTTGTACTTGGATAAATTTATTTTTAAATGGGCCAGTCTAGTAACTTTGGACTTCGGCCCGTCACGATTCAACTTTAGCTGTTAAAATCCACACGATGCCCCTGCCGGGACCATCGAGCCGATGGCCTACCGCCGCAGACCGCTCGGACGGCCGTTGTACTTGGGAGTTCGTTATTAATTAATAAGAGCAAAACGTTGATTAAAGAATATGAAGTAATTACCGTTTTAACTTCCGTGTCATCCTCGCTTCCAGCCCAATCTAAAGCATTGGTTTCCGCTTCTTCCAGCCACTCAGTTCCCAGATACAACTGCTGCAGATAGTGTATATCAGCAAATAATTGTTCACCTTCTGCAGTGAGCTCTTCGCGTAGCTTGCACTGTAAGCTACTGTCTTCTTTACTCCCTTCCTCATGCGCACTAGTCTCTGGGGTGATGGTTTCTTGTTTCGGAGTAACGCACTGTTTGCAGCAATCTGTGGGATTCACATTCCATATATGATACCTAAAATATAAAATGAAATATATATTTACAAACTGAGTCAACTAAGAGCAGAAATTAAAATTAACATGTCAAGATAAACCTTACAACGTGACAAGATATCGTGCGTTCCCATGTCTATCAGTTAAGGGACAAATTCAGCTTCGCATCAATTAGCTGAAACAACCGACAGACCAACAACACTGACCACTCCCCGTGCACACAGTACAAACTGAAACGCATTCACACCAATTAAAATAAACTAATCCTCATCTGTAGAATTTATGCTTTAATCAAAAACAAGTACCAGACTGAACTTATCGTTAGAACTTGGAAAAATAAACCGAAAAATCTGGTCGCTTTTCTAGAGGTTGGGTGCTCTACAAATTAAGTTACCACGCGATACGACCAAACTGTATACATGATACGTTCCTGTGGACTCACAACCAAGCTCTATTGGTGTCAAAAGCACACACATTCCACTTCTTGTGGAGGAACACGCTAGAAAACATTGCAGTACGAATGAAATTGAAGGTAATACCTTGTACACAAAGACTGTGTGAGTTTGTGTAAGACTGACGGAGCTCGTAAGTTCATCGTCGGAGTAACAAACGTTCGCCACTGGATTCTATCCTGGGCAAGAACAAGTCAGTTTTCACAACGAACATCTAACTCTCGAATATTCCTTATAATATTGTCATCCCAACGTCGTCTCGGGCTTCCCAACGGTCTTTTTTCCTCCGGCTTGCCTAGTTTGTTCGTGATACGCCAGGGCCTATGTTGAAGGTGCCATCCCAGCATTTGCTTGGTGTGACTACGGAAAAAACTGGAAAACTTCAGTCTGGATGGTTGGTCGCTGGACTCGAACCCAGGACCTCCCGAATGCTACGCCAACACAACTGAGCTACGGCGGCTCGGTGACTTTAGCATGTGATATTACATAAACTACTGAGTCTCGCAAGGTTCGGTGTTCCGTATCTCTATGGATGTTTATGTATAAAAAAAAAAAAAGCAGAAAACATAATTGTTAATCAGTTTACACATGTTTTCATGTAATTTACATTTGTGAAGTTACTTTTTTTGCATGTACAAGGGTGCTCAAGACGCATAGACGTTACAAGTATGCATGCACTAAATAATCAGAGATAAAGAATTAAAATGAAGAACCACCGAAATGTGTAAAGAAAAACTATCTTTGAATAAACATGTGTTTGTGTTAGGAGAGAAAAGAGAGCCATTATTAATATCTAAATATGACTGATGATAATACTTTGTTTTTGACACTTGAATATATGCAATTTTTCCTTGTACAAGGGTGTAAGGAACGAACTGGTACAGTTATGAATAAAAGTATGGAAAAGTGGATTCCTGTTGCCTTCTATATTTCGAAACTCATTGTTGGTCATCATATTTAATCAACAAAATTGCTCGATGTGCGCTCTACTTTACGAAATAACATACGTTTAGCCTACAAGGTGAACAATATTAGTAAACCTTAAATTTCCGAAACCAACTTACACTTGTCATAAACACCGGACTATTACTCCTACACTATATCCTGCTCGTACTAGAACGTAGTTCTACATTTTAAAATTGTACTTACCAAGACTGGTGTTCCTCGGGTTTCTTCATTTCTTCACCCCACTTATACGCATCATTTGCAGCTGTATCGGCTGAGGACTGCTTCAACCATTCGGCTTTCCACGCAGGCATGTTGTTGTTATCACATCTTCGACAATACAATGGTTCACTCCATTTACTACTAAAATAGTTTTCCTTTCTGTAATTTTCAACCAACCCTGCCTCCTGATTACTTTTGATTCCACAGTCCGGACAACATAGTGTTCTTAGTTTGAAGTACTCAGCGCCACCGTGATCTTCACCACATCCATTATTATTATTCAAAGAAGTGGAACCTGGTACGTGTGACGAAGGTGCTCTACCAACAACTAACTTACTTGCTTTTTCTTGGCGACGATTGATATCATTAATAAAAGTGCCATCACCTGGAAAAAAGAACATCTCTTGACGGCGGTTCACCTTATGCACCGAATTCTTTGTACTAGAATTATCTCCGGTTCGAAAGCCAACATACTCATCTGCAGATGTATTCCAAATTAAGTCATCTGTTTGACAACATTTCTCAATTTGCCGGACCTGAAATTTTGGAACAAAATGCTTTTCATCCGAGAAATTATTTACTGATGAACTTTTACCACCTAGCCACGTTCGCTCTTTGAAAATCATGTACTTTTTTGGAGTCTCCAAACCCAGAGCATCGCTTTCCAAATATAATGCACCGCTATCACTTCTGTGGAATGAGACTTTCTCTAAACTATTAGGAATTGCGAAGGTGGTGCCATCTTCATAATTATCTATACTGCCGTTGTTGTCAAAACTATCTTGCCTAATTGGACGAAAATGTGTTCGAGCAGAAGTCAGCAAATCTTCCTCCTTTTCGTCATCATCTCCTCCAGAACAAGCAGATCGTTTGCTCGGTGACGTGGAACCTTGCTGGTAGCTAGATTTCCCATCACTTCTTTTGCTGCTGCTACCGCCACTGTATTCCTGCAACGCACAAAGTTCATCATCATCTGTTGTTAATGAGGACCACATTTGTTTCGGTAAAACTTCAGTGAAACTACTGTCTTCTTTGTTATGATTGAGTGTCATGAAGCTGTATCGGCTAGTTACCTGAGCACTGTCTCTTGATGTGTACTGCAACGATGAAGAAGGTTGACCGCATGGACCATTTCCTGAAGATTCTACATTACCAATTAAAGATGATAAGGTTTTGATTTCTGAACTTTCAGCACTTGAACTTTTATTGGAGATATTGAGAGAGTTATTGGGTAATTCATAACCTAATTCCCATGGTCTTTTTACGCTTGTAAATTGTGGAGAATATTCATTACCTAGTTTATTCCAAACATTCCTAGCTATGATTTTTATGTCTTGTTCATCTTTGCTTTCTTCGCTTTCGCTATCAACAGATTTTTGAGTTAAACTTAATTCCTTATTATTTGTAGCGAACTGTGGAGTATCTTCAGAAATATTAGTAACTACATTTCCAACTCCCATCTCCGGATTCTGCACTGAGGATCTTTCACAATTGTTGTTTTCATTGTTGCAGTTTTCTGGATTCAAATTTTCCTGTGAATCCTGTACCCAATTCAACGATTCTTGAGGCTGTTGTGTCCAAATTGAACTCGTAATGTTGGTCCCACGTTCAATAAATGAGTGATGATCCAGAATCGGTCCTTTCTTGGATACATTGTACACCTCGACTGTATGGTAGACCTCGCCAGGTGATGATAAAAACTGGAGAAAGTTTTCTTCCACTTTGGTTGATTCAATATCAACGGATAATTCTTTGCCACATACCACGATGTATTCTGATGGGTCGCATGTGAAAGAGCTCTCAGGAGTTTGGTTCCAAAGAGCGGCAACATTATCATCGAATTTAGCTATTAACTGTTTCAGAGATGAATCATCAATGGGCTGCAAATTGGTTGAGTGACAAGTTTCTTCTTCCAGCTCATTCTCCAACCAATACTCTTCAGTATTATCATCATCATCATCGTCGTCATCTTCTTCTTCATCATCATCATCACTATCAGAATCAGCCGCTGAATCAATATGAGCTTTCCTCTCGTATAGCCTCAGATGAGTTAAACTTTCACTTTCATCATCTTTCTTACTCTCTACTGTTTCTGTAGTTTCGTTCAGATCAATTACCTGTTCCACTTTACTCGAACTATCATCGCTACAAACACTGCCACCTGTTAAGTCAAGAAATTCGCCACAGATTTCGGTATTTTGCTTGTTGTACATTAAAACTCGCAACAAGCTCTCAGTGTCATAATCATCATCTGTGGTGGTGCTGTACTGTGGGTACTCCATTATTTCAAATGAGACATCTTTCTCGGAGTCACTGAAACCCAAGACTTTCCTCCCTACATAAAATGGAACCCGTTGCTTCAGAAGACACTTTGGCTTGGGGAAATCTTTACTCATTGTTTTCCACTGATTCTCGTTCTCTGTGCTTTGGTTTTCTTTGTTCTCATCTAGCCAATCATCCTCGTTGTCTGAGGGTTTGTCGGGATTTTCAGCTTCAGAGTTATTCCCGTTTGTTCCACATGAAGACAAGACTTTTTTACTGTGCCAAACTGAACCTGTGTCGGGGAAGAGAGTTATACTTCCACTGTTTTGTTCGGATGAGCTATCTAAGGGCGGAAAGGCTGCATAGTACCTGAAAAGCAAATGAAAAAGAACATTAAGAATATTACCACCAACATGTTCAAATCACAAACTCTTACTAAATATAATAATATCAATGAGAAATAAAATGAGCAATGCAAGTCCTCAAAGAAATAATTTCAGTCTTGCCTACCATCCTTGTGTATTCTTTAAATCTAAACTTTTCTTCGAGCAGTTAGGGCTGACCGACACTTTTGTCTGTAATATATTCAGTAAAAGGTACCGTATACCCTCGTGGATCCCCCGTGGTTGCCTTTTTATCACTGACGCATGCGCAGCATTACATGGCGTCAGGTAGTATGTTTGTAGCTGAGAAGTGGTGTGCCTCAAATTTTTTGTGAAAGTGAAACCGGGTGAATTTTTCAAAAGATGACAACCACAGTATGGGGAACAAACGAAGTCACAGGTCAAAGTGTACAAATAGTGTCAAGCACTAGTAAGAGTTCTCAATCTTTCCTTCAAAAAGTACACACTGGTTCATTGAAGGTGTCTCTCTTACGTGGACTTCTTAGAGATAGGGGGGAACTATTAACGCGAAGTACTATTATATGTTGCTGTGGACAAGCCATTCACAAGAAAAGATAGCAAAACTGAAGCTGATTGGCCGGTCCTTTACGGCCACCTGACAAAAGCGTGTCTGACCGAAACGCGCTGAATTTGCCCTATCCCGTTACTGTCCTGACTAGACCTCAGAGACTATAATCCGTTTGGTCACCTTAAAAGATGGCTTAGCTTGATCTGACTCGGAAGAGTGAATTGCATGGGCTTCTTCCAAACCTTGTTCGTTCATTTCTATGTAGTTGTGTTTGTAATTGAGGGTAACATCTTCAAAAGTTGAAGAAATTTTCTTCGAAAAATAACGATATGGGGAACCACAAAAATATCCACCGTTACTTCGGTATATTGCAGGTCCAAAACAAGTCTAAATCTTCCCAAAATGTTTGTTCGAATCACTGATGTGTCACAGGAACACCCCATATTTACCTGATCAGGCTCCCCAGACCTCCCCCCCCCAAAAAAAAAAGAAAGCTTAGGTGAGGTTCATTTAATATGGGTCATTTTAGTAGCTATGGACTTCGGCCCATTACCATGATATGAATATAATGAGTTTAAAATCCACAAACATTGTTCCAGGCAGAATTCGAACCTGCAACCTCATGAACGGTGACCTAGCGTCCTAGTCCACTTTTCTCTTTCCAAGACAGAAATCAGCCCTGAAAGGCTAGAAGGTTTAGGACATTTCCAACAGTCAACGCTATGTGACAAGCTAGCTAAGCAGCATTCAGAAAGGCTTGTACCCTCCTTCGCAGAAGTGCGTGACTTTTAACGGTGATTGTTTTGAAGGAAGGTAAAACATGTTTCGCAAACTATGTCAACGCCTTCCGATTCTGAACCCTTTCACCGAACTTTCGTTGTCAAAGGTTGTATTTTTATCTAATTTCTTCTGCAATCGATTTCACGCTCGTATCAACTGTTGCAACATGGTCACAATATCTGTAATTTCCTCCTTCGATATCTCTTCCATGGCCAATCTGGAGATTGATTTAGTTATCACCATGGTGTACTTGATACAGGGTACTAAAAAAAAAAGTCTTAGTAAGCACGGATGAAGGAAATTACCAGAAAATTTCAAATATTGCTAAATTTTTATTAAAATTAGTCTAAACAAAGTACAACGACAGATCTACTCCATACATTTAATATTTTCTCGTTGCGTTGTAGTAAAATAGTAGAAAAAGCAGCGAATTATCATCTTTTTAAATTTGCTAGTAATGACTTACATAACTGCTAAGGGTATTTTTTTTTTTTTTTTAATTTAAGGTATATGTACAGTTTCTTAAAATAGATTAAATTTAAGCATTAAAATATAACTTTCGGGTACCAAATGAACAATCTACGAGAATTCTTACGTTTTGAGCAGCAAGCATTTCCAATAGTAATGGCACTAATCAGTAACGACACAAAGTACTACAATCGCTTTCACGGTTTTATCAATCTGCATCGGGTAGAAGAAAAGGTAGGAAAGTGATGAGAACAAAAAAGCACTATACGGGTATATAGACGAATAAAATGGTGTATTCGATAACATGCGAATGTAACAACTTTCGCGTTACGCTCAACGAACATATGAGCAATTCACAACAGGAAAATCCAGTATCAGGACTGTGCCAGCACCTCAAAAACACACAAGATGGTCTATTTTGCATAAATCCAAATCCCACATCGAGACAACACTATATACGAAAGCACACATATATCTATAAATAGAAGCCAAAATTGAATCTGGATACAGGGCAGGTAGACAAAATTTGAATTCCAATCATAAATAGGTACTTCCCATAACAGAAACCTGTAAATAATGGACAGTTTTAAATACTCTGCCAGAATAACGTTGAATCTTATGAAAGGGAACTCTCCCAATAGCGCAGTCCTTTAAAAACGGACATCTTGGTTAACGCTTTCTTTTACAACAAAAATCTCTCTATAGCGGACAAGCCCAA
>JAGDQP010003126.1:84439-97067 GCA_022664845.1 Lepisma saccharinum
CTTTACAGATTTCTGCTTCCAATATTCAGATGTGAGTAGTTCTCAGCACATAACCTTATCTTACACCAGATGATACGCGTAACTATGAAATCAATTGTAGTATTTCGTGTCATACTGATTAATGTCATTACTATTGGGCAGGTTGGTTTGTTGCTCAAAAGGTAAAAATATGATTCATCCACACGTGTGTCGATTTATGATCTACTGTACTTTTATAGCTTTTTAGATTTCTCGTAATATTGACCAGAAATTCGTATTCCCGAACACGACGAGTTAGGCTTACTAAGACTTTTTTTTGTTCACTTTCTTGTGAAATAAAACATTAAACAAACTGTTACGTTAACAACCCATTAACTTTCGGATAATTGTTTTCATTCACATTATAGAATTTCACCTATTCTATTTTACTGGCCTATAACTATCTATCTAATGTCATATTTTTACCATAAAAGCAGTGCCTCATATCTTGTTACTTCAAAGTGAGCAGCTACAAGAGCGTATCTGCGTAAACATTTTTGATATTAATGTTTCTATATAAGCAAATACTGCTACATTTGATAATAAGATAATAAGAGAATTATGACGTACGCAAAACTAACAATAATTAAAAAAAAATAAAAAATGCATCATATCTGTGGCCCTTGCCAGATGTTATTTTCCTGATATCTGTATCCAGAGAACCAGCCGTTCAAATTGGAGGTGGCGCAGTGAAACGTGTGCCTAGATTGGGTCGAATTGACATGAGTGATCCAAAACCTTTCTATCAAGTGATTGATCTTATTCCGTCTTTGTCTAAGATTTTCCAGGCGTGTTGAGTTTTTTTTTCTCTTCCTGTGTTGAGAATTACTTTTGGAATTTCTACTGATCAGATATTATTATATTAACAATATCTGCTTGCTCCTAAACGTTTCAGAATATATTGATTGCATGGTGCTGTTAATAAAAGAATGTCTTGGAAATGTAGTAACTATCTCGAAGAGCAATACACACATGCACGACTTATTACTACAACTTGTGAAAATGGTGCTGTCGCTCAAGAATAACATAGGAAACTCAGAACTCAGTGTTGTACTTGATTTCCATGAGGGCAACACAATGGATTTAAATGTAGACAATTTTGTTGATGAGTTTATCCACGGAAACGCAGCATATCTGCCGAAAAATAATAGAGATAGGATGAAGATTTTTTTTTATGAATCAGGATACTTTTGTTTACTGAATTCTAGACATTTTTTCCAACGAAAATTTCATGTCTGATACAAGATTTTTTGTTTCTTTTCCCAAACTTTGCCCCCTTAATGTTGGCTGTAAGTCACCGTTGCTGACTGCGAAAGCTCTTCATGGGATACTTGCGCTTCAAAAAAGACGGGCACAGTATGATCAGAATAATGTTGGAGAACTAGTGATCTACCACAGTAGATCAGTTGTGGTCCGGACAGGTACATAACAATAGTGGAATCTGAACAAACAGCAGAGACTGCCGGGAATATGGTTAAGGTTAAAGTGTGACTGGAGCGTATGTATCACGTGTTGGGTTAGCAATAAGTTAAGAAAGAAAATTAATTATGTAGCTCAGAATAGTTTTCAGGGATGGGAAGGGTTCCTTTTTGGAGGGAATATCTCGCTGTTATAAGGAGTACTCTTGGAAATATCAGGGTGAGTAAGCCTGTGGCGGCAAGGAAAGAAGAAAATAAATATGTAGGTAAGCACACTTGATATGGCGGGACATGAGAAAAGAAGCCGTAGTTGTATTTAGCTGGGTATGCACAGAGTATAGGGCCAATGGATAAACTAGTAAAAATGTTCTTTCAATTATTCATGTACGGCGAATAAGCTAGAACAGCATAATAAGGCCATGTAATATTTTCTTAAATTACAACCAAAGACACGCACACACTTAATTTCACATCTCATCTACTTCCTTACTTTTCTGCTTGATCCTGAGGAGATGGAGCACAGATGCCCTCCTGTGCATCACACACACTATCCGTTGTGTCCCTTGCCTCTGTTAGTTCAATTTGGAAGTTACTCTCTCCTATAAAGATAGAAAAAATAACATGAGTAAGCTGTACATATAAGCAATGGTTCCGAAATAGGGGGAAAATCTTCGGGAGGTAACTCCTCACATCAAAACAAGACAAAAGTTCCTTTGAAGAAATGTATCATACGTATTGTCGGAGCTAAAGACGCTCAAAGAGCGCGAAATTTAAACAAATAATGTCATATCTCCACAAATAATGTTGCAAGTCGGGTCGGTATAGCCGCGTAGCAAATCACAAAGCTATACCCAATACATTTATTTGAACAATGTTTATGACTAATTGAGACAGTGCCACACAGACAGGTCTCGTAACGTAAAAATTTCATTGGCAACGAATTAATCGGTCAAGCATAGAAATCCTCCCCCCCCCCCCTTAAGCCGCATTCTTCAATGATATATATTGCTCAGCCTGAACCAAAGTTGACTTAAATAAATAAAATTTAAACTCAAATAAAGATTGCTTAAATAGATGTATTGGGTAACTTCAATTGTGATTTGCTAAACCGGCACTGCTTGCGTCATTATTTGCTGAAATATGACGTAATTTGTGTCGATCCATCACTAATTTTTAGTGTCTTAGCTCCGACACCACGCACAATACATTTAGTTTGCACTTCCCAAATGTTTATTTATCCCCCACCCTGCATATGGCAATATATAAACACCTTTAAATGTAAACTGCTTTGGCAATAATATAGTTCAAAACTAGTCCAAAAATCTAAATTATGAGGGTGTTCAGAAAGTTCGTGGACTGCCAACACTACGCAGATTCTGTGTAAGCTGTCTGTGATTGTTCCACGTGAAGGTAGTCTGTGGTGTGCTTGTTAATATACGAGTGAACCAACACGCAGCTGTTCTTTCTTTGCTTACTATCAAAGTCGAACTGCAGTGTGTATTACAATGGCGGATGAGACTGATATACCGATAATTACCAAACAAAGGATCACTATTGAATTTTGTGTGAAGTTACACAAAAATGGTCAGGAAAGGTTTGAGATGATCAAAGAAGCTTACGATGATGAAGAGATGGGCAGGATAAGGCGAGAACTGGGAGTCCTTAACATCAGTGAATGAAGATAATATTGTGAAAGCAGAGATATTGTTGAAAGAAGTTTATCGATTCGTGAATTGGCAACTAAACTGAACGTTGGTGTAGCAAGATGTCACGAAATCGTTGAGGAACACCTGTGAATGTCTCGTTTGAGCAAGCTGGGTACCACGTTCATCGAGTGAAGACCAGAAGGTCAGTCGCGTTCAGTGTTGCCACGCATTTCTTCAGAGTGGAACAGAATAATCACAACTGACGACTCCTGGATTAGACATTATGATCCCGAATCCAAGCAACTGCTTCATGAAGATTTTTTTCTACGGGATGACGCTAAGCCACACATGTGGCACGGCAAACTATAGCAGGTTTGGAGAATACTCGTTGGCAGCCTCTAGACCATCCTACATACAGTCCAGACATCGCACCATGCGATTTCTGGGCGTTTCCAACACCTAAGAGAGTTAAACGGAAATAAGTTCAGCACGGACCAGGAAGTGAAAGCTGTCACATGCACTACTTTATACTTTCTCAGAAAATGGTCTGCAACATGAGTTTCATAAGCTACTTCACATACGAACTTTCGGAACAGCCCTCGTAGGTAGCATGGCTCATATAATTATAAGATGGTAACAAGGTAGAAAAAAAGGATACTTACATAGTGAAATCTTAAGATAGGAGCACACGAACTTCACAAACAATAATAGAAAATTAGTACGTTTCGCAATTGCGTTTTCAACTGGTAGGAGAGGCAATGGACAGAGCGGACAGGTGCGGGACTGGTGTTAAGGAAACGCCATATTGTCAGCAGAATGCACGGTGACAGTGTGGCCAGGTTATGGAGGCGCGAAAATACTCATTTTCAGTCATCCAGCCCATCGAGTCATTTTCCGGCCTCCATACTGTTGAAACTTTATTTTTTATATGGGCCAGTCTAGTAACTTTCAATGCTCCTGGGAGCTACCCACCTCTTGGGAGTGATTCATAAATATGGCCCTTAGTGTTTAAATCTGCATTGTGATGTGTAGTTAGTTAAATAGTATTAGAAATATGCCGTTCAAAAATCCTTGTACGAAGAAAGAAAAAATAAATGAAAGATCACCGAAACAGGTAAACAGTCTACAGTCACAGAAGTTAAATGCATGACCTTTGGATGAAAAAAAAAAAAAACTTGGAAAACGGGATTGCCACACACCAACTTACAAGATATGATTCCCCTGGCTAACAATATTTCTTAACACACCCATCTTTAACAGTGACAGTTCATAGTATCAAACATGGTTCAAATATATGAGAATATTTTTCTACACATTTAGGAAAATGGCGAATGTACCATTAAAAATACTAAAAAAAAAAGTTTTTACCTGACTTAATTCATGACCTAAAACCAAGTTTTATGGCTTTCTCTTAACTTTCATGCCCTGTAGACACCCTGGTAAATAACGAGTGCAGTCTGTGTGCGCAATATAGAAGCATATTTATAATTTTCTCTCTCGACTTAAGTGAAAATACTGAGGGGAAAAAAATCAGATACAGTCAATAGAAAGTGAAAGTAAGAACATTATTTTTACACTTACCTTCAGTTTGGATCTGTTTTAGTTTAGTGCACAATTCGTCCACCAGCTTTTCAATGCCACACTTCTGAAATAAGAAACGTAAACATTATAAAATGAACAAACGAAAGAAAGAGGCCCTCTACAATTAATAAAAAAAAAAATCAGCCAATGGCGTGCACTTGAGTATCACAACTATTGGTTACTCATTAGAAAATAAGGTTCCACATATCGTACCTGCAACGTACCGTACTTTGAATAAAAACAAATTCAGTTTATAAATTAAATTAAAATATAATGGATCCCTTCCACTAATTTATTTTCTTATATTATCTATATATTAATAATAACTTACAGTTACACAATTAAACCGAGGATTCCACAATTGAAAAAGAGATGCGTGTGGAAATTATATACTTCAATTGCATGTCTAAACTGAAATTGTAATTTCATTTCAATACATCAGTGGTTCCCAACCTTTTTCCACTTGTATACTTCTATTAAACCCATTTCCATGAATTGTACTCCTTGCTTTTAAAATAAGATATTTTTTAACTACTGACATTTTTGTTTAGTGCCTATCTGCGGCATTATTTTTCGCAGTCTTTCTTTACGTGGTCCAAACTAACATTCATTGTTCCAATACTAACGTTTCCCACGCTTTTTTTTTAAAAAACATCCCTTGTTTCTTTAGCCATTACTGACCATTTTTGTGAACTCCTGAATGGCGCATAACACCGGTTGAGAACCGATGCAATAGATGACTGTTTCTGGACCGCATAGTAAATTTCTTTTTTTTTTTTTAATTGCATTTGGCATAATTGAAAAAATGTAGATTTAGTAACACTTTTGAAGTACCGGTAAAAACTGTTCTACTTTGAACACACGGTCTATTATAAGAACAAATATCCTTGGCAATATGTTTGTACACTGATTTAACAACATATCAATTTGAATTTATGGCCTTTTGGTATCTCGGTTCTGGCTGGGATGAGGTAGGTAGAAGATGGGGAAGGTGTAGGTCAGGGCCTTACGTACGGTAGCATCAGGGCACTCGCCTGATGAAACTGAGGGGAACTCTGGAAAAACCTGTCATAATGGTGGCCGCAGGGTTCGATCACGCGAACCTACCCACGGCTGATCCGAGACGTTACCGCCTGGACCACCACGGGGGCTGGGTTAACATGAAATTACTACATACGTACCGCTACCAGTTTTTTTAAATCAACAGAGTATTTCATTGTTTTTAATTTTTTGAATTTGACAGTCTTGGTTGAATTGACGGTTGACAGTTTTCTACGTGAAAAGAAATAGGGTGAGTTCCGTACTTGTAGCAAGAAGTAGCTGGATGAGTGTCGTTATATAATTTCCCTAGAGAAATGATCCAGATAATTCAAATGCGGACCACATAATTTCTATAGATTTGACGCAACGTGAGTGTAACCACACCAATGTAAATGAGACAAAGTACTGCATATCTACATGCTCCATCCGCAATCTTGGATTCTTTTTTTTTATTATTGGAGATAGGGGCAAGTGAATTACCAAATACACCTGAAATTTTCTCAGCACGTCACTGGTGTAATCATATTTACTGTATTTCTAACCATTTTCAAGTTGTTACATGTCACATTAGGTATATATCGAACTACCCATATAATTGCAGCGAAGACTGATGTTCGTTCAGAACGGAAGATCAATAGTTTTAAATGATGCAAATAACAAAATAAACCTAACCTTTTGTCTTTAGAATGTCTGTAATGTTTAAATTATCTTCCTAGTATATGTTTTTTATATTGTATTTATTAATGAGTATTTCAGCCTTGTAAGTAAAACATAATTTTAAGATTTTCTGTAACTGAAATTGATATACAAGGGAAATGTGATTTGAATCACCAAAGTGTAACTGATGATCCCTGTAAGAAATAGATTATCGCTTTGCCAAATTACCTAACTATTAGAGAATGGTCATAGTCCTTTATCAACATATTCTAAATGTGTCACTGTGTTTATGTACTTGAGATCTGTCGCGCTTCCAAAAAAATGTGTGAACGACTCATTTGCTCATTTGTGTTTATTCACATCGTCTGGGTGTAGTTTAGATAAACCCGCGCTGAAGTCACTTTGTATTTCGTATAAACCTTATCTACGTAAAGGTTAGGTCAGTTCTCGTTGTTCAATATCATCTTTAGTTTATTTCAATAATTTTCACAATTTCTAGACTACACAGAACACCCTTATGTAATGTAAATGAGACGAAGAACTGCATCTCTGACACATTCTATATGTTTCGTCAGGCATCTCGCAATTAGCTTACGTTCTTCAAATGGAAATAGCAGTATGTAACATCGAATAAATCTGAAATTTTCTCAGGAAGTCACTTATGCAATTAATTTTATCGTATCCTTAACCGCTGTGAAGTTACTGCACGTTAACTATAAAAAAAATGTAGTTTCTAATTTCATGGTACTTGTAACAAAGGGAGAACATGGCCGAATAACAACATGTCGGTTATTCCCATTCAAGGTAATAACTACAGAATTAGGAATGAGGTATTGCAAATTTGCAATACACTAAATTAGGCTAGAAATTCACGAAGAATGCAATTTTGTACTTATCAATGTATTTCTACCGTGTTAAACATTATGGATCTAACTAAATACTTTATTGCCAGACGTAATAATACAGCGTTCGAATGCTTGAACGCATGCAGATTCAGCAGAAAATACTCAGATCATCCTCGTGTAGGTGCAGGCAGAACGATAGTGTGATGAGGTTTATTGGAAATATGTGGTCTTTGCCTGGTGTGAAGTGCTAGGTTATACAACCTCTCCAAAAGTAAATGAGCTTTGACGAAAAATGCCATTCGGATGCCTGAAAGGTAGACACGTCATATCTGTGAATGAAGAACATGTGACATTCTGAAAGCCATTTATCATTAGTGTACTATTTTATTCTGTACGTACTGAAAAGGCATCTAAGGCCAAAATTCGTCATATATGGAGAATGCAGTCCCTTGGCGAGCCTACATTCTGCGTATCATCCATTCGCCATTCCCACTGAAAAAAAACAAAACTCGAAACCCTTAATCGAATAACCGGCAGCTGGTCTCGAACTTCCTCCATAACATTTCACAGGGTATAGCTAACAACACAAAACTGCATTCTTGGTGAAATTCTTAGCCTAAGGTTGAAATATACCTTTCTAAGGCTAAAACTTTCGCTACATACTACGGATTTATTACCTGCTCAGAAACAGACATGAGGCATTCCACAGCTGCAGACCGCTTTAGCTGCTCACAGTCCCAAACATCCCAATAATCCTCTCTTCGACTTTTCTTACGGGTCCTTCGGCTATTTTCCTACCATGACAAAGGAAAAACAAGTATTAAATACCTGCTGTGTCCCTTATGTTTGTTTGCAAAATATAAAGTAAAATTTCCAGCTGACCTACAGGATTTTGCCTTGCACCATTCATTCTTCTAGCTAGACTACGCCCTAGAATTGCTTATATTTGACTGGTAATGTGAATAGAACCCATATTACAGTGATTAAACAAAAAAAGAAAAAATAGTTTCAACAGTCACTGGGCCATTCACCACTACTCGCTCAAACTTGGCGGGCTGCGCCCCTTAATTTTGTAAATTTTGGGGGGCAGCGCCCCCATGATGCAATATGCTGTAGCTATTACTACCACCACAACCTCTACTACATCTACAACTACTACTACTACTACTAATACTCCTGCAGATACTACTACAATGCTTTAAAATATTAAATATTTTTATTTACAACAATCCACATTTAAATTTAAAACTTATAAAATTATTTATTTCTGATTGTTGTTTCAACTTAAAAATAGAAACAGTGTATTTATTGTATAGTTATAACGATGAATTTATATATCTATAGATAGATAAATCTCTATACATAAATTACTGAAAGTATGTTTGAACGCGCATCACGCCAAAACTACTTGACAGTTTGCAATGATTTTAGTACATAAACAGATACTGGATCCGTCTACAACGATAGCATATTTTTATTAACCGAAAGTGACTGTGTCGCAAACTAATTAATAAAAACAGTAATGTCATTGTTTATAACAATGCAATAAATACATTGTTTCAATTTTTAAGTTAAAACAACAATCAGAAATAAATAAATAGTTGATGACGTAATTCTTCGTGCACTTATTTCAGCTGAAGTACCTTCAGTGCGTGAATCATTTGGATGTAGTCGTTCCGATGGTAAGAGACCTGACGGTATGACTCTAGTGCCTTGGAAAAGAGGAAGATCTTTATTATGTGATTTTACTTGTGTTGGTACGTTTGCCCTCCCGAATCTTCCTTATTTATCTTTGCGAGATGGTGGTGCTGCTTCCCGTCGAGAGGTCAAACAGAAAATACAGTACCCTGTTAGATAAATTCATCTTCCTTGCCATTGCAATCGAGTCAAGAGGTACTTGGAGCACCGAGGGCTTCAATTTCATCAAGGAAGTAAGACGAAGCATAGGGCTTGTTTCCGGCAATGCTCGCGCCACTGCTTTCCTATTGCAGCGTATTAATATCGCCGTTCAGCGTGGTAATGTTTCTTCAGTTCTTGGAACGCTGCCTCCGGGGAAGGAATTTGAGGAGACTTTTCTTCCTTAAATACTGTTTCCCTCACTGTTGTTTGTTTGTGTTTGTTTTTTAGTTTTGGTTGTTCCTTAAGGTTTTGTTGATGTTATCTCGTATGTAATATTTAATAAACTAGTTTGATATATTTTTTAAATTTAAATTTGAATTGTTGTAAATAAAAATATTTAGATTTAATGTTTTAAAGCATTGTAGTAGTAGTAGTAGATCTTTTGGTGGTATTGTTGTTGTCGCAAACATATTTTATTCACCTCGAACCAACGGGCGGGTACTTTTGCTAGCTGGTATATGAATATCACCTAAATGTATGTGTAATATAAAATATGATTTTGAGTGAAGAAACTAGTGCAATGCATAAAAAAATAAACAGTGGGCTAACAACGGAATGGTTGCATAACAAGTGAAAAAGACTATATAAATTTTCTAATAGTTTATTAACTTAGATAGATACTGACTATGACAATAAGAGAGATGCAACAAGTTACACTTCCAGCTTAATATATGGCATCACAATACATTTACAGTTCCAGTGTTAAGTTTTGGACGATGAACACCAAAATCTCCATAAATCAGTTTCATTTAATATAAATATCTTCAATTTAAATTATTTAACCTTCTGACTGCATAATTTAGTAATATTTATCCAATCTGTACCATAAGCCTGAATAGAAGGTTATACTGACTTAACTCAGGACAAGTGCAGTAAAATTGTAACAATGAATTCAAGAATTTTGCTCTCAAGTAGTCTACTGAATTCCTTGACCGTATAAATAAATACATTCATCTATGAAGTTATTTCCATTTGTAAGAGTACATGCACGCAACTACAATAAGGTGACTATTCGTACCCGATTTTAAGGGACAGTCCCCGAAGTAACACTTCCGTCCCTATCTGCTTTTGTTCCCGAATTTGTCTCAGATTTCCAGAACATATGTATTGTTTATTGCCAGCTAAACGAAGTTCCACGGAGAAAAACAAGTGACAGCTACCCACCGCCAAATCTAAAAGACAGTGACATTCCGTACAATAACAAAGATTGTTACTGAACCATTACTGTGTCTCCAGGGAGGGCAGCAAAGACCCTAAGTTGTGATTATTATCCGATGAACTTCATATGGGCGGAGGACGGTCACAAAGGAAAATTCAGTCCGTTTAGTCAACGTCAGTAGTAAAAACATGCTTTAATATATCGTGTGAAACTTTTAGTGAACAATTTGAAGTGAACCTTAAGGTACTAATGAAGATCCACTCTGGCGAGATATCTCAGATGAATCCAGGATCACCTAAACCATTGGTTCCCAACCTTTCATCAGTTGCGTACCCCTCGGTAGCCCGAACAAATCCCTGCGTATCCCTTTGAATAGCGTGTTCGCGTGAAGGGATTCTCCCATCTTTATCAAAGCGAGGGAACGGAGCCTAGAGAGCACATTTTTTCTTCTTTCATACAAAATAGCTATTGCACAATGCTACATTTCGCGTAATATCTCTACTGGCGGTAATTATATATATATATATATATATATATATATATATATATATATATATATATTCTTAACAGTGTATACAACCAAGAACAGCATACTTACTCGTCCTTTACTGCCTGTTACAGCAAGACTATCTTCATGTGGGTCCAATATGTCCTTCTGAAGCAAACTGAGAATGTAGCGAGTGTACACGACTGCATCAATGCCTCGTGACTCCAACTCAGCATCTAGCCAGTCTTGCAGAGCTGCTGGCATAGACACCAGCTGTGGGTACTTCATGCTCTATGCTGACTGGAATAAAAAACAACATATAATTATTCATATGCCATGAAAATGGTGTATCTTAAAAAAAATTGTAAACTTTATATTATATAGGCCTTTTTTGTAACTAGACTTCGGCCCGTCACGATAATATGAATGCAATGAGTTTAAAATTCACAAATATCCATGCCACAGGTGGTATTCGAACCCGCAACCTTATGAACAGCGGCCCAGCAATAGTACAGTATTTTCAATTTATTGAGAATTCAGCAAAACTGCTTATGAACTGACAACAGAGTGAAGCAACGCAGAGGAAAATAAAACCATGCTCTATTAATAACAGGTCTGAGTAGTAATTGAAAAAACATTTTTAAAAAGTGATGCCACTAAGATAAGATAAAATGAATTTATGGGCGGTAACAGCACTATGGCTTACGCCCGTCCCGATACGGGGGAAGCCCCTTATCTTGGTCATGTAAAACTTAGCTGTTTATAATTAACATAATAAAACCATATAAAACATGAAGGTATAAAACGTCTTCACAAATTGCCTACTGGTGTAAATGGCCAGCATAACGATTAATACATACGAAAGGTGTATAAAGTCTTTCGTATAACAAATTAGAACGAGGAAGGCTGTAAATGGGCCTTCACAAGATAAAACAAAACTACACTATAAAACTTAACAGCTAAGGAGCAGAATGATATAATATAAACACAAATCATAAAATTCTCTGCGAAACTAGTAAAAATGCTACCTTTTAAGTCTAGGTTTATATCTGGTGTAGTAAAAAGTAATCCATTATTTTGCCAATAGATGGCTTCAATGATCTGTAGCTCGCGTTGTACAAGTCCGATCGGGTTCAACGAGATGGCGTTCAAACGATGAGATTGCGTACTACGAACACTGTTCAGATAGTTGTGATGAGTTGACTCAGTGTTGTGTGAGCGCGCGTCAAAATGGACACTAGCAAAGAGAAAATACGCTATATTTTACCGTTTTTCTTTGATAAAGGCGAAAACGCAAGCCAGGCGGCTGCAAATGTGAATAGTGTTTATGGTCCTGATATTGTAACAGCCAATCACGCGCAATTTTGGTTTCGTCGATTCCGTGCCGGTAATTTTGACGTCAAAGATGTACCACGCACTGGAAGGCCAAGTGTCGAAAATGTCGATAAAATCATGGACATTGTCGCGTCCGACCGTCATGTAAGCAATGTTTCGATTGCCCAAGAGCTAAACATTGCACAAAAAACCGTGTGGAACCATTTGCATAAGACTGGATACACAAAGAAGCACGAGTTAACGCAAAAAAACCTCATGGACCGAATTTCCATCTGCGAATCGCTGCTGAATCGCAACAAAAGCGACCCATTTCTGAAGCGGTTGGTGACTGGTGATGAAAAGTGGATCACTTACGACAACGTCACGCGAAAACGGTCGAGGTGCGCCGGCGCAAACGGTGCTCAAGCCAGGATTGATGGCCAGGAAGGTTTTGCTGTGTGTTTGGTGGGATTGGCAGGGAATTATCTACTATGAGCTGCTCCCCTACGGCCAAACCCTTAACTCGGAACTATACTGTCAACAATTGGACCGTCTGAAGGCAG
>JAGDQP010003127.1:4766-42382 GCA_022664845.1 Lepisma saccharinum
CTTATAGGTTGATATAAATGTCTGGAATGTGTGAATTCGTAACCTTAAATCTAGGTTATAGGTTGATATATATGTATCTGGAATGTGTGTATTCGTAATCTTACCTCTAGCATATAGGTTGATATAAATGTCGGGAATGTGTGAATCAGTAACCTTACCTCTAGCTTTAGATTGATATATGTCTGAAATGTGTGAATTCGTAATCTTACCTCTAGCTTATAGGTTAATATAAATGTCTGGAATGTGTGTATTCGTAACTTTACCTCTAGCTTATAGGTTGATATAAATGTCTGGAATGTGTGAATCCGTAACCTTACCTCTAGGTTATAGATTGATATATGTCTGGAATATGTGAATCCGTAATCTTACCTTAGCTTATAGGTTGATATATGTCTGGAATGTATGAATTCGTAAACTTATCTTTACCTTAAAAGTTAAGGTAGGTCTGGAATGTGAAAATTCGTAACCTTACCTCTAGCTTGGAAGTTAAGATAGTCTGGAATGTAGGAATACGTTATTTTAACTCTAGCAAAATAAATATATCATTGTACACATTGTTCACGTAAAATTATTTATATCTCATGTTATATGTTATTTATATCTTCAAGTTTGTGTAAATTAATAAACAGTTTGGTAATTTAGTAAAGGTGATAAAAGTACTTTCATAGAGCGGCGATAGAACGGAATTCGTCTCTTAAATATCAATCTTGACCTGACTTTAAAGTGAATCAAGCTTCCTTTAACAAAATTGAAACAACTTTTGCAAGCTTAACATATCAAACCAAATGGGTTTCAACAAGCTTGAATTAAATAGTCTAGTCTACGAGAATCACTGTAGAAATAGGTTTCAAAGGACAAAAAAATATATAATGTACTTCTTAAAAAACGTGGCCCGGGCTGACAATCAAACTAAGGGCAACTGGCGCACCGATCCGATAATGTGGTCACTATACTACGGAACCACACGTCGTAGTCAGCTTTCGAAGCGCTATTTATAGTTAGTTTATCAGACGCCTGTAGTAAAAAGGTGGGAGTTGACTGACATTAGCTAACGGCTAAACAGTCCTGGTACTACTGCGCACTGAGACGGCAGGGACAGTCCAACGAAACACAGTTCAAATAAATGTCAAGTTTGATAAGCTTCCTCGTATAACTGCTGGTTCCAACAAGTTTGAATGAGGTTAGTTATAACAACCAAGCCACTTATGTTGTTCCAACAAGTTCGTTTTGTGCTTGTTTATTAAGTTAAACACAATATCAAGTTTAACAAGCTCAAAACAAGTGACTGACAAACTTTTTGCAAGTTAGCATGCTATATGGGCTCATTGATAGCATATTGCTTTAACTGAGTCACGAAGAGTCAGTAAACGTGTCACTTTTCTCGTTAAATGTTCAAGATATTTTATTCAAATATTTGTGACCCTGAGTTTATCAGGATATATTATGAAAAAAATATGTAGGAAGTATTTATAAAGTAATTATGAAAATTAAGTGCATAAAAATATGATCAAACTTATCTTCAGAAATACGTTATTCACTGCTTCCTACACTTCTTGTACAGATTAATTACACTTATTGTGGACAAGAGTAAGAGTAGTAGGACTATTTCAGAACCAAATATATATGAAAAAGTGTAAAATAGGTATTTTACTTATCTAGAGTGAGAGAAAATTGTAAATCGCATGGCGCATAAATGTGAAAAAGAAAACTGGGAGTGGTGATGAAAGACAGAATACGAAACATTAAATTGGTACAAAAAAACTTAGAAAAGTCTTTCATTTTGAATGAAAAATATAAATGGAATGGTGTATAAGAAAAACTAATTAGAGAATTGAAGTGATAAAAAGGCATTTAAAAAGAAAGAAAGTTTGATGAACAAAGAGTAGATACAAATATTGATGGAAGTACATTATATAAGCGGCAACTTCCTACGGAGTGGAACCCAGCAATCGTGGCTCAGTAGTAGAGCGTTGGCTTATCATTCGGGAGGTCCTGTGATCGATTCCAGCGGGCAACTATCCTGAGTGATGTTTTTCCAGGGTTTTCCTCAGTCATACCAGACAAATGAAGGGATGGTATCTACAAAAATTGATCCTCACCTTTTACCTTCCAACGTCCTCTCACCCACCCTATCCCGGTCTGAGGTTAAGATGCCTAAAGGCCTTAAAATAAAATAAACTCACATTTCTATGAAGTAGAAACAGTGTACAAAAATTAATGAATAAAAGTTTTAGGGGGTCGAAATGTGGAATTGAATGACAATGAAAAGTCAGCTTGGTACAAAATTTTCGTAACGAAATAGTACTGAAAAGAGAAGCTGAGAGAAAGATAAAATTTGAGAAAATAAAGAAAAAAAGAAATTGTTTAGAACACTGAATTCAAAAAAAAAAATCTATTATTCATACGTCCTTTGTGTCTCTGGTGCCGCGGTGACTCAGTTGCAGAGCCCACACCTCTGGTGCTTGAAGTCCTCGGTTCGATCCCAGCTCATGTCATGTGAGCTTTGCGGTGGATAAGCACGTGTGTGTGTGTGTGTTCTTGTCTGGGTTGTCGGAAGCTCAAGGTTAAAGTTGCCTAAAGGTCTCAAATAATTTTGTAATACTTTCTGTCTTGTTTTTATCTAGTCTGCAGAGTTTCCGTAGCTCTGTGCAATCCTATTTCATGTTATCCTTGACAGTTCTGGTGTCCTTTCAGTTTTCGCTCACGTACAACAAATAGGTCTCAGAGATATTTCACCCCGAAATGACGCAAATAAATTGATATAGAAAAATTTGCAATAGCTGAAAATACCCAGTCATAAACCCAATTAGTGTGACTTAAGTCATTATTAATTATGTAAAACCTGAAGATAATAGTCTAGTGACTATATTTCTCCAAGGCAAAATTGGTTATTTATTCTACCAGATAAAAAGTCTTTTTCATTTTAAATAAAAATAGATTCTTTTATATACTAATGAACAGGAAATCTCATAATTGCTTACGACCTACTCTTGTGCAAAAAGCGCTGCAGCAATGCAAAGTATAGCCTTGCGGTCACCATTTAAAAAGAAGCCTTTATTATACTACGTGTGAAATTAACCTCGACACTCTTAACTGCAGCATATAATTACGTTGCCGTTGCAGCACCTATACATATATTTTCTTTTTCGTAAATCACATTAACTTCATTTCGAACACACTTTTACTATTACGAGTCATGCGATGCAGATGTGTTAATTTACATATATGCGTGTGAGTCCACACCTTACAGTCAAAATGACTCGAAACCTTCATGACAATATTAGAAACAGCGATTAGCTATTGTGCGTGGTTTCCACATATAAAGGAGGAAATTTCCGGTTGAGGTTTTTATTTTTTCTTAGCTGCTGAAACCATATTATACACTATAAAATGTATTTTCCTTTATCACTGATCTTATTTCCAAATCGTCATACTTTCATTTTAAATTAAATGAGAATGCTTACATCTTATTTCTAAGAAAAATCTGGTTGCAGAATTAGGAACATTTTTTTATCGATTTTAAGAAACCGTCTCTTATACTGTGTATGATAGAGAACTGAAAAAGGGTTACCGAGTCAGTTAAGTCGTTTTGAACTGGGTCTATGTTTGGGAGCCGATCTGTTGGACTGGATCAATGCTTTGGAGCCGATCTGTTGGACTGGATCAATGTTTGGGAGCCGATCTGTTGGACTGGGTCAATTCTTCGGAGCCAATCTGTTTTACTGGGTCAATGCTTGGAAGTCGATCTGTTGGACTGGATCAATGTTTGGGAGCCGATCTGTTGGACTGGGTCAATTCTTCGGAACCAATCTGTTTTACTGCTTCAATGCTTGGGAGCCGATCTGTTGGACTGGGTCAATTCTTCGGAACCAATCTGTTTTACTGGGTCAATGCTTGGGAGTCGATCTGTTCGACTGGGTCAATTCTTGGGAGCCGATCTGACCCGGTGACCTGGAGGCTAAAGCAGAAATTTAATTATTTACATATTATACATGGTTGCTTTGCTTTCAGAGTTGACCGATACCAGGGGTGTTATTCCCCCAGAGCATGTAAAATACGGCATGAAAAAGTTATTAATGATAGTAATAAATATGGATATAGTCTCATATCCCCGAAGAGAACAGAAATACCGCCGAAGATGGGCGTATAAGAACACCCTGTCTGAGAATGTGTATTCGGAAACAATTTTGTGTTTGAAGTATTAATAAAGATAAAAGTAGCATTTAAAAAAAAATAAACTCCGAACAATGAAGTTCCCGTACACGAGCTCGCTTCCTAAGGAATCTCACATTGATTGATTCAAACCAGAGGAACAAGATCAGTTCACAGAGTCCATTGGGTTCGTCGAGTCACATTTAGTCTGGTGATTTGAATGAAAAGACATTGTCCCGAGTCATTCGAGTCAAAAGCGGGTCTTTCGGTTCAAGTTTCGGATCTTGTCGCCAGGTCACCTATATCAGGGTTACCAAAAGCGACCCAGTTTCAGCCCGGGTACGATATACTTAGATGACCTGTTTTATTACGTAGAAACATACCTATACGTTTCAGCCCTATTTATTTATTTATTATAATTGTTATTATTACTACTAACGACAGGTCCACTATTACATGGATCAGTCATATTGTGACGAATTATTATTATTATACTACCATTTTATTATGCCATTACTATATTGTTTTTTGTTTGTTTGTTTGTTTTACTTTAATGCGATTCATATCTATGGATACGGGACACACGTTGGTATAATGACTGACTTTTAAAATACAGAGTCAAAAAATAATAGAGCAGTACTCAGGCTTGTCTTGTTCTCTTTTCTTGCAACTAGGGTAAGATTGCAAATTGATGAATTGTTATTACCATTTCCAAATCTTGATTAATGCAGGAGTGGCTGGTGGGATCATGGCCTTCGGGTGTCCAACGTGTATACGTAGATGAAAATTCGTATGACTGAATATTGTCTCACCATGTTTTCTAGCCGTCCTAGGTGAAAGGAGAAAATAAATTATGAACAGGAGTGGGAGAAAAATGTGATGAGGTAATTCGCAATCATCTTCTAACAGTTTACGTTGTTCATCTGTCCTTGAGTAACACAGACTAACGTCTCAAAGAAAGCAGGTGGAAAGAAAACTGATTTCAAATTTAAGTTGAATGACCTTGATTTATCCTCTCGGTTTTAGTCTGGTGACTCTGGTGACCTATGTTGATTAGCTTTCTTCACTTCAAGAATACCCTAACCTTCAATGAAAGTAAGTAGAGAGAAACTCATTTCAGATTTTGTTTCAGTCACATTGATTTGTTGGCTCGTTTTCAATCTGATGACTGTAAAACTGGCAGATCCTTTCACTTGGTTAGCGTTCTCAATTCTAACATTTCACGCTAGTTTCATTGTATGCAGTTTATTACATGGTCATCGGATCCGCTCTAAGTTAATTTACACTTCATAACAAGTTAGCGCTGCAAATAATCGTGAAGACTTTGATCCCTTGATAGCATCTCAAACACACACACACACACACACGTTTTTATACATTGGTTGGCAACACTGACAACTTGGAGTTAAGGAGAGGAACATCTACAGTAATTTTTTATTGTATCGAGTAATGTTTATGCTAAGTTTGGTGCTGATATGTCTAACGGTATAGAAGCAAATTGAAAAACTGAATATTAAATTTTTAATGGATTGGCAACACTGGCACTGTTCCTGTGGCTCTGAGATAGACCTTTCCACAGACACCTCAACACTTTTAATGAAATAATTTGTGGATACTGATTGCCAACACTGAAAAAGGGACAGAAACACTCCCAGTGCTCTTCATTTGTGTCGGGGGTAGATACGTCAAGCAGAATAGAAGAAATTTAATATATATTTTTTTAATTTGATTCACACACTAAAGCACTGTACAATTCAGGAAAGTGTAAACGGCTTTGATCTCGCCTTTCCTAAACCTTTCCAACGACACTTTAATCATTTTGGTAGCCCTAGCAGTTTCCGAGTTGAGAGTTTCAGACTGATAGACAAACCAGTACAATATTAGGTCTCTATAAATAGATCTATAACTGACAAAATTTCAGAGAATAATGTAGGAATATGCATTATTGGAGAGAACACTTATCAACAACCACTTATAATTCAGACAAACCTTATATCTATTTTATATGTAAGACTAGGGTGACCAGGCTTTAAAACTTAACACACGGGACAATCTGTAATAGAAGAGACCACACCGTCAACAGTTTGTCACTATTACTAGTCAATCAAAAAACAGTTCCTTAAAATTGAGCAAAACGTTCTTGCCTGTGTTTCGAGAAACAATTTTCGTGGAAATGAGATATTCTCATTTAATTTAAAATGAGAACAAGTTGGTATAGAAATAAAATCAATTTCCAAAAGCGTCATTTTCTCATTTTGTTTTTATTAAATGAGAGTGCTGATATCTCATTTCTTTGAAAATTGTTTCCCAGTGCACAGATAAGAATATTTTTTTCTCAATTTTAAGAAATTGTTTTTTAAGGTGTACTCACTTAGGGAATTAATGGATTAGGATTAATATTAACTTTATAGCGATTACGTAAATAGCACGTTCTTGCTTGTAACTACCTAAGAACGCAACTTAAAAAAAAGGAACCGTCCCGTAAAGTACGGACGTCTGTTCATCCTATATTAGATACTTTTGTTCCAATGAATAAAGGCCATTTTAATATATTATAAGAATCAAATTCCAATTATGATCTCCAATAACAATAGATTCGGAAAAAACTTGTGGTTATGGAAACTCTGAGTTATTGAAAATGTATGTGAAAGCCTTTGAGTGGGTGGGGGGGAGTGTTTCGGTAACATCTTGAAATACAAAATGTAATGACTCAGGATAGCTATTGTAATAAAAATGTCTATTGTTTGCTTCAATTTCTCATATGTGTCTTTATTATGGTTTGTTGTACGATGGTTTCTTTCATCTTGAAAGAGAATTTAATACTCTCGAGAAGGAACGTAGAGACAAAAACGCGCGTACACACACACACACACACATCTGAGAGAGAGGGTGGTGTGGGAAATAGAAAGGAAAGAAAAGGGTAGGATGAAATGGTATTTTTACATGTCACCGAGGAATTTTTCCCAAGAATTGGATGTGCAGTTTCCTAAGATGATGGTATTCTCGAAATAACCATGAAAAAGTGGTCAAACTACCGATCTCTCTCTCTCTCTCTCTCTCTCTCTCTCTATATATATATATATATATATATATATATATATATATATATATATGGCCATGGTTTGAAGTTGGGAGGGGCTGAGTCAACTTCGTGCTGGATTGGAGAGGAAAAAAAATGGAAGTAGCAGGTTGAAAGAAAGGGAGGGATTTTTATTACGTCTACAGAATGTCAGGAAACTATTCTGACCACTCATGGCTTCTAAATAGCCACGTCAGCTAACAAGGAGGCATGCACAAGGAGCCTTTTCTGTAAAAATCGTTTATTCAACGTACGGAGGAATGACGGAACCTAATTTTTCTCTCTAAACTGGACCTGACTTGACGAGAGCTGGATGTGCCTGAAATGACATGGCTTTGAAGGAAGTAATTTCTTCCCTTTTTCTGAAGTACAGTGGGATGGGGGATGAGACGGGTATCTTAAAGAACATAGTATGATCCGAAGTAGCCTGACAGAAGATAGCTATCACTTATCTGCACGATTGTTTACGACCAAGTTGTGCAAGAACTGGACTGAAATATTCTTCTACCCAATTCTAAGCTCTATGTCTGTTCACAAGCATGAAAACGAAAATTTGACACACAATTCTTTTGTGACACTTTTCTACTGAGCGATTTTAATCATCCTTTTGGGGCAAATATTGATTTTCTCTTGTGTTTCTTAGAAGTAGATCTTCCTTCATTGTTTTTGGAGTAATACACGCTTGAATGAAACTTGCAGCAACATTTTGTAAGCTTGTGGAAAGCTACGAAAGAAAAACTTCTCAAAATAAGCTTATAACAAGCTTGACATTTGAGCTGTACAGTACAAGTCTGCGACCAGTTTGCATGAGTTCTCAACTGTAACAGACTAATGACATCAGACAGAGAGATCCGCTACGCTATTCACACTTTTCTACTAAATGTGTTCTTGACTTCTCTTCTGGACAACTTTCTGAAATTGATGCGCATGCGCAAACAAAAGTCTATGTGCCATGTTAAAAAAATATCACATAGACTTTTGTCCACGCATACGCCTCAATTCTCTATTAGATGCGTCAAGCATGTTTTGGCTCTTGAGAGCAAATATACATCGTCGACTCATTTAGTGACTCAAATGAATTAAAAATTGAAGATCAAAGCAGGAGGACCAAGATCATTGTCTTGTTTCCACGCAAAAGCTCCTTCCATGTTCATAAAAATCCATCTTTCTTGCGTTCTTCAATTCAAAATACATAAATAGAACTAACAAACTCTTTAGGTACTTAGGACCTTCGACCACCATTTAGTCTAGAAACAAGACTTAGAGAACATTACTTCTGAAGCTAATTCACGACTAGAGCTCCTAAACAGACTTACTACAACTACTTGGGAATTGAATTAACACTGTACTCAACACTAATAAAGGATTCCTGTAACCAGTTCTAACCTATGGTTTCAGCATCTGAATTTCTTCTCTCACTTCTTACCAGGAAATACTTACAGAATGGCACGACACGCTCTCCGAATTGCTTTCTGACTTAACATTTTCAAACTAAATTAAACTTAAAATTCAGAAACAAAGATTACTGGATACCATGCGAAAGTGAACAAAAATAATCATTACACATTAGGTAAAGTCTTTTTTCCGCCTACTGTTTTAAAAGCAAAGAACATTGTGATCAAATAGCTCCCTTTCGAGGGAAATTAGTACACAGAATAATAATTCACTATTTTAGACAGGAAAAGTTTTACTGAAACATTTGGAAAAGGAGTAATGTT
Source organism: Lepisma saccharinum (assembly GCA_022664845.1). Taxonomy (NCBI): domain Eukaryota; kingdom Metazoa; phylum Arthropoda; class Insecta; order Zygentoma; family Lepismatidae; genus Lepisma; species Lepisma saccharinum. Next base: position 13,716 of record JAGDQP010003127.1, read on the forward strand.
TCATTTTTCATACGAAAATTCTCTTTGAATTTCATTTTAAAGCATTTAGACAACTTTGGCTTAGGCCGAAAGGATGATTATGCGAAAATTGGTGGAGTAGGAGGAAACGGGAGGATTCCGAGAAAAACCCACCCACGCGATGTTTCTCAACCACAAACGCTACATGGCACAAGCAGGGATCGAACTGAGGACCCCACGTACAAGAGGTGAGAGCCGGCCGGGTGGTCGAGCGGTCTGCGGCGGTAGGCTATCGACTCAACGGTCCCGGGTTCGAGTCCCGGCAGGGGCATGGGTGTGGATTTTAACACTTAACAGCTAAAGGCAAATCGTGACGGGCCGAAGTCCAAAGTTACTAAACTGGCCCATATAAAAATAAAGTTCCAAAGTACAAGAGGTGAGCACTGGACCACCCAGGTTCCTCAAAATTCTCTTATTTCATCAGTAGTTTATTGAGTGGAGAGTCATTTTGAGGTAATACATTACAGAATTAACTTAAACTTAAGCTTAACTTAATTGGTTAACATAAAAAATCAATTTGTATTTTGAAAAACGATATAGGTACAGTCACATGCATACAAAAAGGACCGATGGGAATTTTTAGTAGTCTAAAATTACACAATTTGGCAACACCGAACTCATAGTTGTATATGGTAAGACCAACATATGGAGCTCTCAATTTGAATATATTTAGAACACTTACTTATTATTGCCATATTCTCTAACGTATAGAACTTAGAAGTTGCACAAATAGGCTATTTTCTATGCATTTGAGTGTATATTCATTTTAATGAAATATGAAAGGATAATAGGATATACAATTACTCATATTTGCTTGAGAAATCTTATAATTTAGTATTAAAGGCATAAAATGGTAATAAAAGTAAGGAATAGTCCAGAGAATTGCTTCTGATTAATTTGAAGTAATAATAATAATACACATTTTATATGCAGTTATCAAATTACATAAATGATTTTGTTGCAAAAGTAGTGCAAATTATCCTTGAAAAGAATTTTTTGTTAGAATACGGTATAATCTTGGGAAGTAAGAACTATTTTCTTCTCAAATAGCGGACATTCTAGTACACTTAGAAATAGTAATAGAACCATTAGAATAGCCATCTCATTAGATTTCACCTCATTAGGCAACATTAGAATGACCAGAATTATCAGAAGATATTCTTGACTTGATAAAAGCATCTACCTTCGTGTTCAAAGTGAAACTTCCGTCGCGTACAATTCACATATACAAGAAAAGTCATTCGCAGGGAGAAAATTCTCGGTCGTATTGTATCACAGAGAAGAAAAAAAGGGTAAAAAATTAACTGTGTCGTGAAAATAGTCAACATGAAGAACATGTAGTTAACATGTCCTACTGCTGAGGGGCCTGTGTACAGTGAAGCCAAAATGAGACTTTTCATTTGTAGAGTCGGTCCGGGTGATCCGGAGGACAGAACCCCCTGACTTTTTAGGAGTTTTAATTAGGTCCTTCGAGGGAAGTAAGCTTGACCTGTCTTCTTTAATTGAAGAAAAGTTAATAACCTTTAACTCTGCCTCTGCCTGGGCGCTTTCTCTTTCCCATCCACACACACACACACTCGCTCTTATCTTTTGATGTCTTCCTTCGTGCGAGACTATCCGACTCTTTTGAACCATTTTATTTAGATACTTCGTTTGGGTAAAAAGGACCTTTTTTTCGTAAGTTAAAAATAGAAAAAAAGTAGGAATGTGAGAAGCTAGATGAAAGGAAACGTTACGCTTACGTTTTTTTTGTGTGTGGGGGCGTGGGGAGGGGAGTACTTGCTGTTAAGGATTGATTTTCTTTTTATTGGCTGGAGCTTGAAACAGCGGAAGGCCCATTAAGCCAAAGAAGTGTAACTTTAATAGAGAAAGATAAAGAGATAGTAAAAGAAAGTCCAAAGAGAGAGAGGGGGGGGGGAAGTGAGAGTGCTTTATATAAATAAAAGAGAATGGCCAGTTTCGATTAGATTCTTTCGTTCTTCCTCTATATATAAAAAAAACAACCATCTTTCCATTTTTAGAAGAACGAATTCTTTCTTTCCTTAGAACGAATCCGTCCTTTTTATTTTACAAAATAGTGTTCTCAGAATAAAATAAGATAATAGACTTGGACGAGATGACGTTTTCTTTTCATTTTCTGAGAAAGGGTCCTCATCCTACTTCTTCATTAATGATGTGGAATTAGAAATAAAGAGTGAAGTGTAAGCGAGTTCTTTTGTTGCTGTTTTCTGGGCGACAGCGCACGTCATGTACTCTTTTCCTTCACATAGTTACACATTTCAAAATGTTCTACAGAGCACTTTGACCATTATAGCATTTGCTCGTTTTCTTCAGCCTTCGTAGCTTACTGGTTACGGTCACGGAGTCCGGATAAACAGTGGGGAGTCACTTACTGTAGGTTCAAGTTCTCCTACCGGCCGTACTGACACAAGTTTTCCAGGGTATCTCCTCAATGACACCAAGTGAATGCCGACTTAATACTTATACAAAGGCTTTCTGGGCTACCTTTCCTTTTCCTGTTGTCGGAAGAGTTTTGAGTATGCCTGGTCACCATGTGCCTTTATCAGTGTCAACTCGAAGTTCGGTACGTCAATTACGAAACTACGGAAGTAGTGCGTGTACACTGCTCACACTTTTTTACAGTGTGCAGCGTATTGATCTTACAGCATAAGTAGACCATATGAATATTTCTTATATTATCATTCACACACTACGTTAGAAACAAATATAGAATTCTTTGTGGAACTATGGTCCTTGACTTTGTAGCACTGGAAGAGCGACCGTTATGTCATATACTTAGCTATCGTCATGGGGGAAGTTAGGATGGTGGATATACGGAGCACGGCCTTCGTTGAAGGTAACATCCCAGCGTGGTGAAAATACGTGGATTAAACGTTAGTTCCGAAACGTTATTTTAACGTTGTAAATGTACCGAAATGTCCGCCTGTTCAACGTTTATTCGACGTTGAATAATGGTTGAGAAGAAACATATTCAGTTGGTGAAAACAGAGCATGGTTGCTGTCTATTAGTATACACAGTAAGCGTATACACATTTAGCTGTATTTTGTCCGTCGCTTTCATCCATGATATACAGTATTAATTTTCCACTAGCAAATTATCCAACCATCTGCTGTGGGATTCGATGCTGGAACGTTCCGCGCTCGTCCTTGGTAGCTCGATACGTTGACCACTCATCCACGAAGCCGCAATACTCACCATTACTACTCTTTTACTATTCCTTTTCTGTTACGAAAACGTAAAAAGCAGACTTGACTGTAGTCGCCACAAATCCAGACCTGTCGTTTTACTATCATGTAAGAATAAGAATAAAGAATTCTTTCCTTCTTTCTTTGTTAGGTGGATGTTTTCCTTCTTTAACACTTTGATCATCGCTGCACTATTAAATTTGTTTTTCTCAATAAGTGTAATATGCCCTAGAAAAACGCATATAAAGCGAAATCTACTTGAAAAGTGAAAGTTGAAGACACTTGACATTAAAGGACAATTCAGTAAATTAAATATTCGTTGAAATATAGATTAAAATTCAATCTGTTTTCAACATGCAAATAAGAACATAAGAAACATAGTTAATTTTATTCTATCCACTTTTAAGCTCATTTTTTATGCAATTAACTTGGAAAGATAATCTAGGGTACAGTTCGACATAATAGTTAAAAGTATGTCACATTAACGTACTATAAACAAAATCAATTTTTCGTTGAAATAAGATTGAAATTCCACGTGTTTTCAACATGCTAAAGAGGATACAATAATAGTGTATACATTAGAAAGAATCCCGTGAAACGAGAACTATACCATGGTTGAAAATAATTGTTGAATCCACGTTGAACTAACATCTGATCAACAATATCAAGCCTTTGTTGAAATATAATTAAAATTAAATGTTCTTTTTCAACCGATAACGGTCAATCAGTGAAATAAACCAAAAATCAACGTTTAAAACCGTGTTTATGTGCTGCTGGGGAAGAAAAGAATTATAGTTGACATTGCTATTTCATAGTCTTTAGTCCTATAAATATGTGCATTTAAATTTAATATTGTACTTCAATTACTGTTAGCATAATTTCTAAGCGGAGATTATTCCCAAGTGGTTTAAATAAAATGGTTGCTATCTGCTTCAGCACAACACAGCTAAAAAAAAAGGAAATGTTTCATCCTGTGACGCATTTTTTTTTCCTCTCCTTTTGTTTGCAAATTTGTGAATAAGCTGTTGTCATTAATTCATGTTCTCTCCGTTTTGCAAAATGTATTTAATTATTAATGGACGGAAATTAAACCAGGAATTTCAAAGTGTCGCATCTCACCACTCACGGAACGTAACTGTCTTTAGCGTTTACGCACTGCAGAATAACATTTTTTTATTGCGAACAATGTAAATTATATATAATTATATACGTGGCGAGTTAGAAAATTGTATTGTAGTGAGCATTCCTCTGTGTCCATCATTTCATTCCCTATGTGTACAATAGGATGACAAAATGTCTAATTGGGGGAATTATGTTAACTTACCCATTAAAGTCTACTCTAATTAATGGATAATGTCTTCATCTCTGCTTCTGTTGATTTATTTCATTTGTGAGTTATTTTTTTAGTTAGATGTAGGATCGACAATTACTTTCTATAGCATAAAACTAGAAGATAAAATATAGACAATTCACGATTTTGTTTAATGACTATTGACAATAGTTTTTAAGATAATGTTTTGAGATTACAACGACGTCTGCCACCTCAGATGAAACTAGTTATCCTGATTTATTAAAGAACTTGTAATTTCAAGAATGCAATTTCCGAGGCAATGATGTACAATTTATATAAGAAATTAATTTTCCATAAAATTATATATATAGGCTCATTTCTTCACCATAACTATTCTGTTACCGAGCGGCTGTAGCTCAGTTGGCAGAGTGTTAGTGTAAATTTCGGAAGGTCCTGGGAACGATCATGGCGGTTGTCCATCCTCACTGAGGTTTCCAGTTTTTTCTTCAGTTCCACCATGCAAATGTCGGGATGGTGCCTACAAACTAAGACCTGAACGATTACCTCCTAATATCCTCTCCTCCTATCCCGGTCGGTGTCTGGGATGTCTAAAGGCCATAGAAAAATTCAAAGATGAAAGCGGCAGGTCCTTGAGCCACGTTAAGCGTTTTTCATTCATCGTGATTGTGGCATTTCCTTTTCTTCGTAGCATAGGATTATTTTCCTTAAGGCTGTTAAGAAAATGTGTTCTCCTTCCCCTTTTCCATTCAATTTTACGTTTAACTAGAATCTGTCAGTGCGCAATCTCTGCGTACGTAATGTCCTAATCAGTTTCGTTTTTTATCTTCTACGACTCCAAAATTGTTCGTTTTTCATCCACTCTCTTTATCATTTCTCTTTTATGTATCTTCCGTCAAGGGTACGAGTTCGAATCCAGGAACTGCCGAAACTTTTACCTTCTTTCCCAGCCACATCCTAAACTTCATCTTTTGCTGTCTACGAATTATCGAATAGTGTTCACATTCAAAATAACACAAATTACGATGGCGTTGATTACTAAATGTAAATGTTCTAATAATGATAAAGAGAATAAAGACAATGTGGATCTATACAATTACTGAACATCATCAGTAGCAATATTGTTACGAACGTCTAAAACGAGCTCCTGAGCTTCTAAGGTTGGCACCTTCAGTTTGTGGTAGAGGGGGTTCCAAATTGAGATGTTCGGAAGTACGAAGTCAATTCCGGAATTCCGATATTCACATTTTTGCGTTACTTGGAATGTGAACACTATTGCCAATTCTTAGAGCGAAACATTGAGCTTTCCGACGTGGCTGGGGAAAAAGATAAAAAAAGTTCCGACAGTTCATGGATTCGAACTCGTTCACTTGAAAATCAAAAGTACAAGAACCACGTGCTTTAAGTTTTCGACCACAGGGGCTACTATAAATTGTTCCATTGAGGCTAGTTCTTGCAGCACTGCTGTTATAATCAGTTTATCCAGTTTTATTTCTTCCAGCATTCCACAGAGGTTGAATTTGCGGAGTTAATATTCATAGTACACAACTTCACTCACCAAGCCCTTTCAGAAAATATATAGATCAGTCTGTGTGTTCTCCGAGTTAGTGAATGATTGTTTATAGATTTTATAGTTTTGTAGAGTATATCAGATTATCTATGACAGCGACCTGCTGTTCCCAATTCCCCAACGATAACATTGAAAGACTTCAATATTATTATAGTGAATTGAGGGAAGCTACCACACATTTTGTTCTATAGGAACCACGTATACAGAACAGATGAGCTTTTAAACTGACCTATCAAAATGTGCTTCTTACCCCACACATTAGTGTAAGATGCCCGCTCATTTTCGGGGAAGATGTCTAATACATTGTGATTAAGATATAAGACATAATAATATCATTTTAAAAAAGAGAAACTTCATGGCTATATTATTTATAATGCAACTAAAATACAAGAACAAGTATGAAAGCATTTCCACTACGTCTGTAAATATTTGTTACAATGTCCTTATCTTGACGACATCTGCTTGAAAGAGCAGATTTCTCTCCCTTATGTGATAATGAATTATACATCGATTTAATGCATCAACAACTTCATATTTTGTGTGAAATAAGAGAACAGCTCTTTAACCTGTGACATATATTCAATTGAACAGGCACCGAACAGCCGTAGCTGAGGTAGTAGAGCGTTGACTTCGGATTCGATAGTTCCTGATTTCGATCCCAGAGGCGGTGACCCTGACTGAAGTTTATCCAGGTTATCTTCACTTACACAAGACTAATGGTTGGATGGTACTTCGAAAGTAATCCTTGGTGGACTTTTTTCTTATAGTCTCACCCCACTCCTATTCTAGTCTTAGCCATAGTTGCCTGAAGGTCGTAAATGACATTCAAATTCTATTGAACACGTACGTAGTCTACCAATTACAAATATCCTTGTATGACTCCATTCGATTCAAGAAAAAGAGTTCAAATAAATGAGTGTCTAACCAGAAAACAATGAAGAAAGTCTTATTTGATGGAATAAATTTAGGTAGTAGGCATCTATCCCCAACCTTCCGGGTAAAGACACCAGTTCAACCGTTTCCCGCCACACACAAATGACTTCTTTGTGGTACCGTCTAAGCAATTACGTGTCATTCACAATTACCCAACTCAAGAGCATTTTCTCCTCTGTCATGGAGTTTAGCCCGATCCTCAACTGTTTATTGACTACAAAACTGTTTTAGAGGAAATTAATTTTAAGTAGACAAAAAGAGGTATTTTGGTAACTTGCTGAGCCTGCATGTGACAGATTACCCATCATTCACTACAGTCCCTTAAAGAGCCTACTGATTAGTTGTTTCACATCCACTTTTTTCATCTTGTGTTGTAATTATGGAATTACACCATCTCAAATGAGTGTGGAGAGGACCGAAAGCTTTTGCTGCCTCCGTAACTCGTTCGAAACACTTCTGAAAGACCACTCGCTATTTCTTTCATATGTAATCACACATGATACGGTATTGAAAACGGTACAATATATTTAGATATTTAACATAATCATGATGTAAAATTTATAAATATCTAAAAACATCCTCTTCCTTGCTCGTACCATACTATTCTTTAATTTCACAATATTATGCCCGTGACCTTGTTTTAATTGTTCCTCTAATTGTGAACACCAGTGTAATATAAATGTAACCACTCAACACGAGCTTCATGTAACCATAAAAAAGCAAGTTCTGGCCTATAATAACTTAGTTTGCATATCGAAATTGCTGAATAGCCCGTAGTCAGAATCCGTGGAAGAATGTATTTGTGCAAATACAGCGACGTACTTTGTATGTGAAGATCATTTTTTTTTATATGTCTCTTTGTATGATGGCGAGAGTGACTGAGTTTTGGTGTCCATGCATATGTGTGTATGTGACATGTTTGAGTGAGTTGTGGCGTGTAGGATTCAGGAATGAGTACGTGTATGTGGTCTACCAGTAGATAGTTAACATTTACATTTTCGAGCGTTCCCTCAATTCTGCATGCATTTTCAGTGTGGTCGTCATCGAATAACACGAGAATTTTTTTTTGTTTGAGTGTCAACAGCTGTAGTAAATACAGAAGATTTCACTGGAATGTCATATGCATACACATACACACACACACCATGACACACCTTCAAACATACGGGCATTGGGAGAGAGCAAGTAAAATCTATCCGTCCATTTGAATTGTTGGTGCATTTCGTGTTCGTGTTTTACGGGAAAAAAAATATGGTTGAAATTCCTCTAGTTCTATTTCTTTACTTGCTATCTATGACTCTGGCTCAGGCTTTCGTTCAGAAAATTTGCCCCCCTCCCGGGGGGGGGGGAATTTCAGAGAACGGAGAGGGCGTTACTTGTACAATTAACATTACAATAGTAGGATAAATAGTAAACTAAAATTTTGCCCGGGGGTGGTGGTGCATTCCTCGAGCACCCCCGGAGAGGTGCCTGAAAGAAACACTGCTCTGTCTATGCATTTATATATTACATAGTTGCACTAATATTTTTAAGGCCTTGATGCTCTGCCTTTTTGCTTATAGACTGCTCTGTGGTGGTTCTAGTTTCTGCTAATTCTTTCTTCATTTCACAGTTTCAACCAACCGCAAGCTCTGGTGCTTTGACTGTTATGGTTTCGGACTAAAAACGATATTTTGATCGTTCTGGGTTTTAATTAACATCAGCTCGTCTCTCCCTGTGAATCCTGGGGAGAAAATAAAGAGGCGTGCGAAATATTGTGTGTGTGGAGAGATGGTAGATTTGTGAGTAGAAGTAGAGAATGAAAGATGGAGCAGCGCATCACAAATATGCAAATACCCAGTTATCCATAGTAAATTAAATATTCAGTCTACGGACATGCGAAAGTAGAGATGGAAAGAAGGACTAGAAGAAGGGGGAGGGGAGGATGATTCCATAGAACACGTACTTTCCAACTGATATCATGTGTTAGTTAGAAAATATTTCACTGATTATTTTTTTTGTTTTTCAGCTTTCGTATTGGTTACTACATTCTCTCCAGTACTTTGAACAAATCATAGGTTAATAACGGTTCGTATTTTTCGGCTCAACTTTGGAATCATTTATGTTGTGTATTTGAATTTAAATGTGAATTTATTTTATGGTCGTTAGACAACTATGGTTCATGCTGGGATAGGGATGGAGGAGAGGATATGGAAGGAAGAAAGTCAAGGTTTAGTTTTGAAGGTACTATCCCAGCATTAGGATTGTGTGACTGATGAAGAGCCCTGGAAAAACCTTAGGATGGTCAGCCATTAGGATTGAACCCAGAACCTCCCGAATACGAAGCCAGAACTTTACCAACTGAGCTACGGTTGCTCAGTTTACGTTATTTGTATATCATGATAGTTCTTTACTTGATATGCCATTAATTCTCATGTTATGCCATTATTTAGTTTACATTAAAATGGACCGTACAGGAACGTGTAGCCTGAGCACAAGTTTTCAGGAGGAAGTCCCTTGCCAACACAACTTTAGATACATAGATGCATAGAATAAATAGATGAACTTCAATGTACCAATAGTATGTCCATCACGCTTTTCTAAAGATGTGAAAGGAGCCGAATGCCATCAGCTTCAGCATGGTGGGAATCGGGTAATCTCAGTCTTATCATAATGACATTATCTTCTCTTGTCCAAAAGCGACACCCACAAAGTGGCTCTGTAGGTATCAGGTCAAAATCACATGAGGAAATCTTCAGTGAGTAGGAAGAGTGCTAAGGTACTTCTCATATCGCGCGCAAGAGTTGTAACTTCATGCATGCGTAGATCTCGTAAAATAGTGTGGATAGTTCACCAACATCTATGTGCCAGTAACTTCTTCAGCGTCCATCTCCTGTCTTCTTCCGTATATTTGAGTTTTATACGAGTTTGGAACATCGTGAAACAAAACTCATAAGTCGCTGTGAAAGTTGGTTGTCGCCAGTTCCTTCTCTTCCATGTTGGAATGCTACTGCCCGCTTTGCGATAGTTGGGTATGGCAAAGCATCATTCCTCAAAGCTTATAAAAGCTCCGTGTGTCATTCTGTTTCGTTTTTGGAATATTTGTTTGCACGTACGAACGGCATCAAAATACATTAAACGAAACCAAAGCAGTATCTTTCTCAAATCAGACTGACCAATAACATCACTTCTTCCATAAATAAAACTATAAACTTATCATAGTACCAACGCATCAAGAATCAGTTATTGTTCAGCTTTGCTTTGATTGTTTTAATGTTCTGTTAGAATTGTTCTTTAAACTAGCCCCTAATAGACCGTAGACCTTGCGTCACATTCTTATTAAAAAGATTACAATCCACATTAATCCTAGTTTGAACTTGTAGAATTGAGCTACGACTTTTAGTTTCCTGGATACCTAAAGTAGCCAGCATTAGTGATTTTTTAATCTCCGTCTCGTTTGTTCCTTGTCACCAGTTTCTGGTGGAAAATTTTCGGGAACTTTACCACATATGCTTCCATTGCCAAAAGCGTGAGGATTAGGAAGCTCTTAGTTTCTAAAGCTTTTTTAAAAACTAAATATTCATGTTATTTATAGAAGAATCGAAAATGCTATCCTATTTATTAGTAATTCAAGAGTTTAGCTATTCAGCAAAGAGGATGAAATTGTGGCAAATACTGCTCTTCCTTCTGTTAAAATACTAATGCTCTTAGTTTTATGTTTTTGAGTGCCACCTTTCCTCTCCCATTTTTTGTATATGTCTAAGCCGACTGACCAGTTACTGTTCAGCTATATTTCACATTCTCTCACTCTTTCTTTCTCTAGCTAAGTGATAGTTAATATTCTCAGCCCGTGCTTTCTTTTAAAATATCCATTGGTTTCCCACAGAAAATAACTTTCAGGAAAGGACTAGAGAAAGTCTATACGAAAAGGTAGAGTGGATCTTCCCAGTAAACTCCCTAACCGGTGCTAGTTATCACTCGGGAAGCCTTGAGCAGCGGTTGCCTTCGTGGTCCAGTGAAGAAAGTAATGTGCCAGCCAGGGAACCCTGGTTCGAATCACCCTATCTCAGCTTCGTTATAAACTTAATGCTGGGTTAGTTTTTCTCTGGTTTCTCCGGCCATAGCAGCCGAAGTATGCGGTGGTAATTTAAAATGAAGCCACAGCCGCAACCTGTCCCTTCCTTCTTTAGCTTTCAACTAATGCATAAACTTACTATAAACTCAAAACTTGGAAATCTATAAGACTAGTGTCAGCCAACGTTTATAGAACCAACACGTGATGCCATTGAAATTTCCAAGGATGTTATGAAATAGAGGATAGGCCAAAATTTAAAACAAAAAACTGAATCAGAAAGTAATGTCTGTACGCCCTCTTAATGTGGACAAACAGAATTTAAAAAAATGGACAAAAAGCTTAAAGTGAAAATGATCAGCTTATAAAACCGAGCATTTATTATTTTCGTGTTGCTTAATTAATTATATTTAAGCAAATTAACATATTAATATCTAAATTATGTGTGAAGACCACTCTTCTAAATTTTGGCTGTACAGACCAAGATAGAAGACTGGCGTTGTCATTATGGATTCAGTTATTTTTAATGTTTACCTATCCTCTTATTATAACATCTTTGGAAACTTCGATGACGTAATGTGTGAGCTAACTTGTTAGTTCTTTAAACGTTGAGTTTCACCAAAACTTCCTTTTTGAGAGTCATAGTATACTCAGTCAAACAAGTCAGCCATAAATTACCTAATTATTATTACAAATGTAGGCATGTAAAAAAGAATTCTTTCCTATTTGCATCTACAAAAGTAGGTAAACTAGTTGAAATTTTCACTCAAAAAGTACAAAGTGCAGTGGAAAGCAAAATTATTCACATACAAAAAGTATTCTGCTTTTTAATTGCCCTCTTCTCGCCCGTCTACCAACAAACACATACTACCACTCCGAAAGAGAGGGAGGGGGGGGGGGGGAGAAAGAAAGAGAGAGAGACCAAGTGAAGAAAACTTGTGATCTAATTATTCTTTTCTCTCTGGAAAACGTTGTTACAAACAAACAGGTAAGCAAAACATAATTATATAATCACATGCAAATGAGCTTTACATCTGGAGTGGTTTCCTTTCAGAAGTCCTTTCTTTTGCTTTTGCTCTCGTGTCTGATGCCACGAATTTTATTACCTTCGTTTTCTAATGAAAGAAAGAACTTTTAACAGAATATTATTACTATTTTAGAAAGCTTAAGAGATTTAAAAAATATGAAGTGAAAAAGGAGAAATGCTGTAGGTGGCAATATTAATTTTAATCGGCTTAAACAAGGCACTTACAAATGAAAAAAATAAAATAGTAAATGTATGTTTACATCAACATTTTTTAAGAACTGGAGGAAACATTTCTAAGTATAATAATTTTATTATTTTATGTTATTTCTGTAAAGGTTTCGTTTGTTAAATAAAGCTTTTCCGTTCGCTTCTCTTTTATGCACAATCAGATTCATAGAAAATGGTAGATGGAAGACATTTTAAAGTTTTGGGAGAGTTTGAGAATGTGGCACAAAATGGACGAACAGAAATGTGGCATGCAAAGCGCAAGATTAGTTCATTTTGACATCTACGTAGATGATTTTTTCTGTGTTAGCTCGTTGTAGAGCTTCTCGAACTTTGAACATTTCCCACCGACCATTTTCTTTGAATCTGAGTGTACAGCTAGTGTGTAAGAAATGTGCTTTCATTGCTTGAAACAAAAAACTTTTCTATTCTATGTAATAAAATTCGAGGTTTTTTTTACTTCTGTCCTGGTTTTAGAATTAGAATTCAACACAGGATGTCTCTAAAATAATGGTGCAAGCTACGGAAGGTGATTATTTAGATTAAAACAAGAAATAAGTTCTTTTGAGGAAGTTCCGAAATCGGGTTACTTTCGAAGTTACAGGCGCTCAAAGCTATAGCTGCAGCGTGACAAATGGCATCAAATCTCGACAAGTAATGGCGTAAGCGGTGCCTGGTTAGCAAAGTAGTACCCAGCACATCTACTTAAGTTATGTTTATGATTGACGAATACAGCTAAGATCAGATTTCTATATTTGCCCTATTAAACAATTACATAACTTGACAATGAAATTCTTAACGGTGTAGATCACCCCCACCATCTTGGTATGACCTTTCCATTGATTTACAAAGGAATTTTTTTACTCATTTTATGCCTCTCGGAAGTAGAATATATAAGTACTGCTTTCACAAAATGTGTCTTGGTGGTTATTTTGACTCTTGTATAGTTTTGGTTTGTGAAGTTTCTTCAAATATATTATTAATAGTTTGCTATATAAATCACAATATGTTAACGGGAAATTATACTGTTCGTGTGTAAAATATTGCATTTCTATGAAATAGCATAAGTAAAAGAGAACATGACGATAAACTGGGCGAAAACAGAAGTTAAAAGTATGCTCCTGAAAGATATAAGACGAGTAAAACATTTCCCATGTAAATCATTGGAATGTGGGTACCAAGATGGCGGGGGTGATCTACACCGTGAAGTTGAGAAACCTATATATGCGGCACTCACTCAATGAAAAACATTGTTTAAACAGAGGTATCATGTACTACATCGAGTGTGATTTGCTAATTCAACACTGCTTACGTCATTGTGTGTCGAGCTATGACGTCATTTTGTGACTATGAGCTCTTGTATCTCGGAAACTATGCATAATTTTGAATTTCGTTAAAGGATCTTTTTTTTTTCTTGTTTTGATGTATTTAATCAATGTATCACATCGGAAAGTTTACACTATTATTCCGGAGGTAACCTGGATTTCTTCCCTTGAATCCATGTTGAACTTACTTTATTTGAATTTCCTGTACACTCCTTAAACGTCTCGCTATTTCGGAAGTAAGTCTACTACTGTTGTAATATGAACAACTTAATTTGAGACTCGTGATGTCTAACGGACATTAGGAACTGTTGTGTTTCGCCTATACAAATACATTGAATGGGCGCATGTAACAAAAGACTAAGGATAACAGCTACAAATATAGAGGTGCATGCTTCCATGCTATTCTAGACTATGTCATCTATGTTTGTGAGAGCAGTAAACAACTTCGGGGAATAAACTGTATTCAAATATGTATTATCTCCTGTGAGTGAGCAGTAACGCTCGCTGCTTTGTAATAAAAGGGTCCCGGGTTAGATTCCCTGGAGGTGGGTGAGTCAAAAGTGATTCGGAGTCGACGCTAAACTGCAGATCCTATCCTTAGGACATCATCTTCATTCGTTGAAAGGCAATGACAAACTACCATCAATTCACATTGCCCATTGATCTCCAGATCAGGACCTGCCTTCGAGCAGAAGGCACATCAACGTCATCGGATGAAGAGGGACCACTTTCGAGGAGTATTGGGTTTTTGGTGTTTTAATATTCCTTGAAAATAAATAATAATAAGAAAGTATGATTTCAAAGGAAATTGAATGACAAAATTTAACAGTAACGTACATAACACAAGAAAAAACATAATTGTAGAGTAGCGCCCTTAAAAATCTAATAGATATAATTCCAAATAATGATTAAGCTACTGGGAAGTTACACTGCAGGTAATTTGTCCATGTTTATTAAATTTTCTTTTCACAGATAACTAATAAGTCACTAAAAGTTTAGAATAACAATTTATAGTATAGTTTTTAATTTAGCATTGAATTAAACTGCTCTATTTGTGAATAAACGAACATTTTAATGTTAAATTTTTGATGGGACTGCTATTTCCATAGTTAGTAGTTTTGGTCGTGACGATAGCCACGGTTTAAAATAAACACAAATTTACACCCTATCCTGTCTTCGAGGATGACGGAAATTAGCAACCTCCAAATGGTCTCTTTTTTATATGGACCCACTCATGTAAAATTTGCGACTTTCTGAACAGCGTGCTAATATTGCAAAGTCTGCCTAACTGATTTTAACGCCCCCTACCCCTACCCCCAGAACACACACGAAGAAAATGGGGTTATAGCACAGACAGACAAGCAAACATTATAACATTTCCTGCCCGCATATGGACTAACTAAACTGAATGTTTAATCTAAAATGGGTGATAAATTTCTGACCACACTGGTAATGTTAGATATGCAACTCTCTCTCTAGCAGTACACGAAAAAAAAACCGCTTATATCACGAAGTAAAGAGACCAACGGTTACTTTGTGCGATGCTAGAAGGAATTGTAAACCTCCCACTGCACTGCAGTGTTCTTAACATCCGTTACCAACCCAATTGTTAACGTATCCATCCACGTTGATGAGGCTAGCAGCGTTCTATATGCTTCAGGCCGCGCCGCCACCTCTGAAGTTTGAAGTTGCAGAAATACCATAAGATGGTGATCTCTGACTATGGGCGTCAGGTCTCAAAAAGCTCTTTCTCTACCATCTATCATTTTGACCCTGTTGATCTGACACACCTGGTATTTCCATAAACGTTTTAATGATAAGCCAGTTATATATATTTGTAAACAAATTAATTCATTTTGATTATAGAACGAAAAAAGAAAAAGAAAGACGACGACCATGATATAAACTTATTTCTGGTTTTACTTTAAAGAGTTCTTCTTGGAATGAAGAAAAAAAATTTTTTTTCTTCAACTTCCTCCTACATTTAGTTCATCTTCCGTTTTCTGGAGACAAGCTCATTCAGATTCAAGAAAGAAAAAACCTCTCAAACTCAACACAAGAGGGCTTTAATTTTCCGCTATTATCGCTAAGTGGAACTAGCAATTAAATACAGCAAATCAGACACTGTTCCTAAGCCTCTCTCTCTCTCTGTCATTTTCAAAGAAATACAGCAGATGGAGAAAACAAGAAAAGAGAGAGATGGAGAGAGATAGAATGCTGGAGAGGCCTAGAAAGATGGAAGAAAAGTGTAACAAGATGCAGAGAATAGAGATAAGGAAATTGATAGAATAGAGAAGATGGAAGTTTCCTACCAGAAAGAGGGAATAAAAGGGAAAGAGATCAAATTACGTGCTATGGAAATTACTAATCACAGTGGAAACTAATTAATTGTCGTGAAAAAAACTCAGATTACGGAAATCTTTCAGAGATTTATAGGCGAAAGAATGTTTCTATTTCCATTTCTTTTATTTCTGACAATATTGCCTTTCTCTGTTTGTTGATGACTAGTTTTTGCTTCATTTTGTTACTTGATATCCCAGTAGCACACAAACGTGTTTCGAACGTTGATTTTTTTTTTCTTTCGTTGATTAACCGTTATCAGTTGAAAAAAGTACATTTTATTTCAAATCATATTTCAACAAAGACTTGATATTTTTTTATATAAAATGTTAGTTCGATGTGGATTCAACTGTTAGTTTCAACTATGGTATACATTTCGTTTAACTGGAAATTTAATGTAACAAAATTTGTAATTAAAAGCTAATTGAATACCACTAATTATTATTTTGTGTCCTCTTTTCCATGTTGAAAAAAAGTTCAATTTCAGACTACATTCCAACGAAAATTTGATTTCGTTGATAGAATATTAATGTGACGTGTTTTTAACTATTATATTGAACTGTGCCCTAGATTATCTGTCCAAGTTAATTGCATAAAAATTGTGCTTAAAAGTTAATAGAATAAAATTAACTACGTTTCTCATATTCTCATTTGCATGTTGAAAACAGATTTAATTTTAAACTATATTTCAGCGAGTATCTAATGTAGTGAATAGGGTATTAATGAGCAGTGTTTTCAACTATGACATAGATTTCGGCTTATATGCATTTTTCTAGGGCGATATATATTACACTTATTGAGAAATACAAATTTAATAGTGCAGCGATGGTCAAAGTGTTAAAGAGGAAAAAATCCACATAATAAAGAAAGAAGGAAATTATTCTTTATTATTATTCTTACATGATGGCGAAAAAACGCGCTTGGATTTGTGGTGATGCGTTCAAGACTGCCTTTCAGTACTGATACCGTAAAAGATTAGCGACTCTCAAGGCGATCCGTGGATAAATGTGACGACTGAGATAGTCAAGCGGATTAGTGCGTTAGTCTATTGACTCCAAGATCTCGGGTTCAAATCTCGCCTATAGGGCATGGATGTTTATGTGCGTGATTTTTAACTTAGGATATAAGTAGTTAGGATAATTCAGTAGTCACAAAAGTTTTCAGTAAAATGAAGTAAGTAATGTAAAAGGAATGAAAGCCTGCTGAGGACGAGAAATATATATATTTCTAAAAATGGAAACGTGTCGAACTACCAACGACGAGTGCAGAACGTTCCAGCTTCGAACCTCACAGCAGACGGTTAGATAATTTGCTGTTAGAAAATTAATACTGTATATCATGGATGAAAGCAACGGACAAAATGAAGCTAAATTTGTATACCAATAGACAGGAAGCATTTGGTCAACAGAACCATCGTCAGCTTCTCAACCATTATTGAACGTCAAATAAACCGTTGATCAGGAGAAGATTTCGGTACATTTACAACGTTAAAATTACGTTTTGGTACTAACGTTTAATCCACGGATTTTCTTTATGTGTTACTGGGGTATGAAGCCATTTTTCTTAATCTCCACAAATATACAGAAAATAAAATAAAGAAATTACGAAACGCAAGTCTCTTTCCATCGAATTCTAGTAACGATACAAGAGCCTAGCAATCGATTAGTGTCGAAAGATAGACACCTGGAGAAGCATTTAACAAAGGTCGTCCAATTCCACACAGAGAAAAATCCTTGTTTGTGATTAATAAAAACATTTGTTCAAATACTTTTATTTGTTTTAGCAAAAGTTCGTTTGAACAAATTTGATTGACACCAGTAAAGAAAAAAATCCGATGGTATGGAGGAAACTTAAGCATGGATCGCCTAGTTGGTAGCTCGTTGCATTAATTACTAAACAGTAACGTTTGTTGGCTGAAGTTCAGTGGACTTCAGGCCATCAAGGAAAACTTTTAGAACTTAAGGCTCAATCCAAGTTGGTTTTCCCGCCTTCTTCGTTTTACGTCAATTATATTTAAGTAGAGGAAAACAGAAATTAACTTTCATGGACCAAAGTTCGTTTCATCCTTCAAGAATGAGTACAATTAGTGTTTATTAAATGCTAGTAGTAACTGCAGGATTGTGTGCAGACACTTTTGGGACATTATTCTGTCCGAAAAGTGTCTGCATACAATCCTAAGTTTACGATTAATATTTTATTAAAACTAATTCTACTGATTACTGAAGGACGAAACGAACTTTGGTCCGTGGAAATTAATTTCTGTTTTCCACTACTGAAATATGAATAATTGACGTAAAACGAAAAAGGCGGGAAAACCCACTTGGAGTGAGTCTTCAAATTTTCAAATCATAACTGTAAAGAAGTAAAATATTACTGTACGTTTGTTAACAATAAACAATATCGCATTAAAGCGTTTCTTCGTATTCTACATCAATAACTAAGGTAACAAATACGTTCTAAAACTGAGAATCGACTTTGTTTACTAAGATTCTTGTTTGTTCCATTAAACAAAGCACATTGGTTATAAACTCATTCGTTTGTGTCAAGCACATGAAATATCCAGAAATAAGCAAAATTTTAACCTCAACAAAATAGTCCAAAATTATTAACTAATGTTCTAAATTCTGTATTTGCCAAGCAATAACATTCCGTTTTATAATATTAATGTAGCCGTTAAAGTTTAAAGCTTGGCATTTACATAATTACAACGAAATAGATCAATGATGAAGTGTGTGGCGCCGTAGTGATATAGGGAGCGTGTCAGACTACAAAATACTGGTACCTTAGTTCTACTCCTGCCCGGGATTGTTACACTTTATTTCAGTGCTCGCAATTTAATTAATTTAACCAAAGTTTTGTTGAGAGAAAATAAAGTTTAGTTTAGACCCTATTCTAACGAATTTTCTTGTCAAACACACACACAAAAAAAACAATATTTTGTTCTGTGCAGTCTAATCTAATATGGACCAAATATTCAGAACTAACTCCATTTTGTCGCTTGTTATCGCTGTGTGAACAGTATTTTAAAGTGCTCTCTTAAGTTTTGAGTTATACACGTACCAGATTGTATTTACAGCATAATTAGTTTATGCTGTAAATAATATTTACTTTGTGCAAGATTTAAGATATTAATCGAAAACAATGATAACAAGCTAAAAAAAAATGAGTTAGAACTGAAATTTTGGTTCATACTGGTTTAGACTGGAAGTAGACAATTGTGATTAATTGTCATCTACGAACCATGGTTTCAGATATGAATTAAAATTTTAATGACATCGATCAGCCCAGTATCACTTTAGATTCACGTCAATGGTCTCTTTCTTCTCCTTAAATCTGACGTCTAAAACTTAACGTCTTTTGTTCTGTCTGTCTGAAGTTATAATACTACCCTCCCTCAATTAAATTTTCTGAAAAGATTACTTAATATTAATTTTACAGCTCTATGAAGCTTAGAGACGGGACCTAAGGATTAATAATCATAATCATTTTATTTAGAAAAGTGCTGTGTGGTACTAAATAATAAAATGGACAAAGGGCGCTTCTTTTAAAACAGAGATGTCCTTTTAAAGAATTTGTAAGGAAAGAAGTTTCCCTTTAAGCTGTTGTTTTTATATTCAAAAAGAGAATCGTATTGCTGATTGTCTCCTAGGTAAATATTAAACAATAAGATGTCCGTTTAGATGATTATATATGTTGAGAATTATAAGGAGACTTTTAATGTATATGTGTTATTACGAAACATCAGATAACAAGATAATATATGTGAATGTTTTTATGTACA
The DNA here is from genome assembly GCA_022664845.1 of Lepisma saccharinum. NCBI lineage: Eukaryota > Metazoa > Arthropoda > Insecta > Zygentoma > Lepismatidae > Lepisma > Lepisma saccharinum. Next base: position 33,502 of record JAGDQP010003127.1, read on the forward strand.
AGAGATGGTCTCTTGTGAGAAGATTTAAGAGGTGTAATTAATCTGGTGATGAGAATTGTCATCTTCCATACAAAAGGGTCAGAAAATGAACCTATTGCTTTCTAGAATTGCGAACTGTTTTATAATAAAGATTTGAATTCTAACATATTGCTGAATGTCAATTTACGTTAGATTAGATCGTAATAGTATGGATGCGAGAGAGCATCTGAAAGAAAAGCCGGTCGTACGCGATTATTACGCTGACGAACGCAAAGCAAGCAACCAACGCTTGCATGAACAGTCAGCTTTATGTACATTTTCTCCAAGGACCGCATTACCATCTAGCGGACTTTGGTTTATAAGGGCTCACACCGCACCTGGTGGACACGAAATAAACTACGAATACCTCTCTCAGTAAAGGAGAAATTTTAGAAGAAAAGAAGTTAGCGCTGGGATTCTACTAAAGGTGCAGTTTCGTTTGTGCGATTTTCGCATACGAAGATCGCAAGCAACTGCTGCACGCGCCACTGCATTGACACGTTGAAGGAAAATCAGTGAAGCTGGTTTGGTTTGCGCGTCGGACGCATGGTGTCGCTAGCAACTGTTGCAACGACTCCTTCGGAGAGCAGTCAAGCTGCAGCTATCGCATGCGTTGTAGAGTGTTGTGCAGTTTTTATTCGTGTTTTCTTTGAATTTGGAACTATTTTGTGCCAAATATGAACTTCAGCAGAGATGAGAATGAGAAGCTACGCCAAGAATGCACGAAAATACTATAAAATTGTTGGTAAAACGCGAAAGAAAGAGAATATATGCAAAGATGTGATTGTCCTCTAGTAAGTTTGATGTTCGATAGATGGCAGCAGAGCTTTCTCGCAGCTTGAAGTAACTATATTGTTTTATATTGAATGAAAGTTGAGTTTAATTTAAAATGCTGATTATATTGTTATTATAGTTGTTTGTAATCGTGCCTAAAATTCTGTTACTGTAAGAAATATTGTTTACAGAAAGATCTTAAACTCGTAATGCACGAAAAGTAAATCATATGATTGTATAGATATACTATGGCGTCGCGCAAGCGCCAAATGCACAAAGGAAACTACCCCACTACATGCTTCCGTCGCAAGCATTCACTGAATGCAGTCATTGCATACGACCATCGCCTAAACGAAACTGCACCTTAAGAATCGCTAATTCTTCGGTCGCTCGATAGCATTTCAAGCGTACGATCATTTATTTTTATAAAACAGGTTGGCAGTGCTGACAACTGGAATGTTTAGGGGTAGTAAAAACCAGAGTACTTTCCTATTGTGTGGAATAATATTTATGCCAAGTTTAGTGCTGCTAAGTATGACGTAATGGAAACAATTTGAAAATCGGATGCAACACTTACAGCTGCTGTGCATCGGGACGGTGACATCCACAGAGTTTTACGTACTATTGCATCCAATAATCTTTATGCCAATTACGGGGCAGATAGATTTAACGGAATGGAAGTAATTTGAAACATTGAACATCAAGACAATCGCTTGGCAGCACTGACCGCAGGCACGAATCAAGATGGTTCCGGTGGTTCTTAGCTAGTCTAGCCAATATCTTCCGAACAACAACTCAAACATCTCTCTCTAGACCTTGTCGTTCCTGAGATTTAATTTCTGGACACGGATGGACAAAACGAGCTAGATTATAAGGTTCCTTTAGTTATTGCTTCACTATGAAGGGACCTAAAGCTATCGATTTATGTATTTTCCCACGTATTGGTGGCGGACCAACAGAAATCTCCATGCCGGCCGCTTGAAAGTCTTATCTTTATTATTTTGTATGTTTGTCCGGTATATAGGATGCCTCACCGTTGAACTAATGAAAATCAATATTTGTCATGGAACCTTGATTTGGTCGGAGGAAGATGGTCAAATGATGGCCATTTTTTGCGTGCATTTTTTAGTGTTTTCCTTAGAAAGCTTTGTTAGTATAGGCTGATGACAATAAAGGTATTACATGCAAATGTTTCAAGCAAAACACATTGATTAAGCTGTAGCTGATACCGAAGTTCCTAATCCTGTTTCAACGTGGTAATCTCTTTGCATTGAAGTTATGTGAAGAAATATTAGTATACAAAAATGTATGACCGGTGATGTAAAACTTTGCTAAAAAGAAATGGGTGTGACCTAATAAATAGTAGGTAATCAGGACGCTGAGATGAAATCGCGCCAGTTTTGGTGACTCGGCCTGACCCAGACATAGGTGACCCAGCGACCTGGTGACCCAGTCCGAAACTTGACCCGATTTCGCCTTCATATGAACAGACGTTCTCTGCGACCGGGCGACCCGATGATCAGATCTTCACCCAATTGACACGCTGATCCAATACTGACTCGGGACCCGGTCTTATCACGATTTGAACGAGTCTTCTTCCTGTGGTTTGATTTAACCAATATTATTATTTGTGTTATTCCCTAAGAAGTGAGTTCACGTTTTTTAAAATTATATGTAATGATCTATGAACCGTACTATATGCTTAAATGCGATTCATTATATAGGGTATCCCCTGAAATAGTGGCGCAAATACATCAAAGCCAGAAAAAAGTTCCTTTGGAGAAATTCCGAAATCTGATTAGTTTCGGAGATACAAGCTCCCGGCGGCATCGTCAGAAATGGCGTCATAGCTCGACATAAGATGACGTAAGCGGTGTCGGCTTAGCAAATCACATTGGAAGTACTAACTGATACATCTATTTACGCAATGTTTTTGATTGACGGAATGCCGCATAGACATGTTTTACAACGTAAGAATTACATTGCCAAGGAATGAAATGCTTTAATAGGGAAAGCATAGAAATCTCCTCTAAGATGAATTCGCTAATCATACACATAAATTCTATAGATGTATTGGGTACTACTTTGAATGTGATTTGCTAGGTCGAACCGGCTTACGCCATTTACATGTAGAGATAGTTTAATATAAATAATAATCTCTAGAAGTTTGCGCCATTATTTCGGGGACACTATGTATAAAGAGAAAGACAAATGACATTACTTTTTGTGTATGTTGAAAACATTTTTCGGTATAAAGTTTACTGAACTGTAATGAATTAGGAAACTTAATTCCATATTGCCAACTGAATTATATTTTAAAGTTTCACCAACTTTCTATTTGAACAGACTGAATTACTTTAGCACCAAAACGTGTCACACACTCACTTGGGTGTATTTTCACTTTCCCGTCCTCCATCTGGACGCATCATACATTTTATATTCTATCGCATCGAACCTACACCTCTAATGTGATCCGCACAGTATCTATACAGTTTGTAAGACATAATGCTGTGTATTATATATACCATGCACAACGTCTAGTAAAACTACCCCGCGGTAGTAGTAGCACAGTGATATAGCGTTAATTTCCTACTCGGGAAGTCCTGGGGGTCACTCCCAGCGACCGACTGAGGTTTTACCAGGTTTCTCTGTCACACCAGGCAAATCCCAAGATAGTACCTTCAAAACAACTCCTGGCCGTGTCCTTAAGAATTAAGATTCTAGTATCTTTATACGAATAATGCAAGGAAATAATTTACATTCATCCAATCTATTTATTCGTACATAAGATAAAATAAAAGGATAATTAGCCAGAAATATAAATTTTCCATTTTTAAATGTAAATCCATGAACAAAGAGTTGAAAAATGATAGAAGATAAATCCTACACGTTGTAACAAAATTAAGTGAAAAACAGTATTTGTGCCAACAGCGGTGGAAACAAAATTGGATTAAGTTCAGGTCTGAAAATCCCTTTTCCCTTTCTGGAGTTTCAAGAACAAAACGAAACAACAGTAAAAGATTAAGGGATTATGTAATGCATTAATAAATAAATAAATAATGAGAAATAACGCCTAGGGTCATGCAAGTGTTCTTACATTAAAGTTTCTTTTTGAAACTTGTGCTTGTAACATTTTGGGTAATGGTACATTATTGATAATATACTTTTGAGACAATACAAATACCAGGAATGATTGGCAACTTTCAAACCTCACGCGAAACAAAAATCAGAGATGTAAACTCATTTTCAATTTTTCACTGTGCTCTATGTGTTTCTTACATCAGCCAACATGTTTTTGTAAACTTATGAAACAATTCTGAAGACCTGTTCACGAGATGATCTACAGCCATTATAACTTCATCAATGTTGAATATCCATCCGTTCAATTTTTTCTAATGTTGAAAAAAAAAGAGTCAGGGGGTGCTAAATCTGGCCAGTATGGAGGGTGGGGCAACAAGTCATGTCAGTATTCCTTTGCAGTTTGCTCCGATACTAGTGCTCTGTAAGCTGAGGGCGTCATATTGGTGTAACACGACTGTTTCGAACAGCTTTCCACCACGAACACAATTGCTCGTCACTCAGGCAGACTACGCTATTCATAGCTGTGAGGAGCTAAATACGTCAGGTTGTTACGGATATAATAATGTATGGCAAAATTCAAACAGAAGGACCATACATTTATTATTGATGTACATTGAAGTTTTGATTAATGATTATTAAAAGTTGAAGCGTATGCGCGAACAAACGTCTATGTTATATTTTGCCTGTATTGAGAAAAACGGGAAAGAAGTTGAAATGTGTCCGCAGAGCGGTTTGGCGCTGAATGATGTCACTTAGACTTTTGTTCCATTAATACAACACACTGTTTAAAACGACTACATTTTCGTAGCAGTGATAGCAGTAACTTCTATTTTAAAATTTATGTTAAAATAGCAGTTTAGGAAAATCCTTTCTAAATGCGAGTTATTTAATCCCAACTTAAAAAGAAAATAATAATACAAAAGCACCATTTTAGACTAGCTTAATTTTCTGTAGTTGTTATCTGAATAGTAGAGTGATTGCCGTTAGGACTTGGTAGAATAGTTCATATTATAACTGTAGAGAAACTATTGTATGTAATTATCGGAGCTTTTAGAGATTCAGTTACATATTCTCTTCGCGAATAATTAGTACAAATATGATTAAAAGTTAATAGTTCGCTGAAACTCCTTCGGCTATAAATGAGAACTATTACAAAAGAGCAAACTAATGAAAATACGTTTTACGTGATAACTGCTTCGGATTAAATTAATTTATGAGCTTTTGGTATCTTTGGATCAGGTCGGGATGAGTTAGATAGAAGATAAGGAAAGTATCAGCCAGAGCCTTACTTACCGTAACATCAATGTTCGATTTGTATAAATTCCAGAGAGTGAGAAGCATTAGTGAATTACGGTATGTATTACACGGGATTTATGTGATCGTCCATATGCCAGGCTAGAGGTATATATCTGTAAACAGAGCCGGGGAAGATTTGGACAGAGAGGGAAATCCCAACCATCCTCTGTTACAAATCGAACACTGCGTAACATTGCGGCATACCCCTGATGAACCTGAGGGAAACTTCGGCTGCGTGCTTCGAATTCGGATATTTTATTTATGGCCTTGAGACATCTAAGACTCGGGCCTGGATAGGGAAGGGGAAAGGATGCGGAAAGGTATAAGTTCAAGGTACCATCCGGGCTTGTACTGGTGTGACAGAAAAACACCTAAAAACTCAGTCAGGACGGTCGGTCACAACGATTGGACCTACAACCTCCCGAATAGTAAGCCAACGCTCTAGTACTGAGCTGCGGGCTTCAAACCCTCGCACGTACTCTTGACCAATCCGAAGGTCGTGATATTCCCGCTGCGCACAAAATATTGTTATATGGAATAATGAAACGAAATATTTGGTCCTGTTTGTTTCTGCTGATAATGGACAGACAAAGAAAGTGACAAATATTTCTGCATACCAAGGCTATTTTTGTAATATGATCAAACCAAGTACACACACATATCAAGGACACATCAGATACCTTTGTTTCGTAACGTTTGTTCACGCATTCGCCTCAGTTAGTTACAAAATGTAGAAGATTGTCCATAGTGTCATGTTTATTATATTTTATATGTTGTGTTCTGAAATCATTGTGATGTTGTGTTATGGTAAACCTAGGGTGTTGACTACCCGCTGTAGTGGTTATTAAAGTGTATATGTGCTACCAGATTTTGTAATTACCAAGTGAACCATAACAGAGAATAATAAATGATTGAATACCGTGTACTCATACGTCTGTGTACTAGTTTTATACGATAATGAATATTAGAAACTATTCCAGTAGAGTGTATACATACAGCTTTGTAAGGTTACATTGCCAAAATGGAGTCTATGGATACAACTTAGTAATAAGATAGCTGGCAAAACACAGATAGAGCTGTTCGTAGAGTGCTCGCTGTATAATAGGGAGATTCCGGGTTCGATTTCTGGTGACGGCCATCCTGATTGAGGTTTCCTCGGTCACACCAGAGACATTCTAGGGTGGTGCTTTCAATATCAGGGCAGATGCCTTTCAAATTCTTCCCTTGTTATTTCTATTAAATGCATGAAGTTGGACTGTAGCTGGGGAGTGTTAAAGAAATGATATGAAAAGAACTATAATATGCTCCGATAATCGCCGGATAACTAATTTAAGCACCTAACTTCGTCAATCAATAACGTGAACAGTGATAGATATGCTGAGTTGTTCATAAATAAGCGGCCTGAAATAAAGGTGCCTAAAGACCTTCAATAGGGCCTAAGTTCTAGTTCTTCGTAGACAAGTATCGTTATAATAATTGTAGTACACTATTACCAAGATGAACCAAGAATTCTATTTCCGATCTCTGAATCGTTTTCACTTATTTTCTAGGGCAGCAAAATCACCTACTGGAACAGTACACCCTAATTCTTTGAAAAACTGTACAGAATCTGGGCTGAAAGTGTTCCAATAGTGATCAGTACCTAAAAGTAGAGAAAGAAGTTATCACAAATTGACTCACTTCAAACTGACTTTTTTCTGCTCTTCAAATGAAAAAGTGCGCTTTCGTTTAATATAATACGTCTTGTATGTCTACGTACATTCTAAGATATAACCAACTTATATATCTCCCTTATCTCTAACTTTCAACAATGTATTCTCTTGAGGAATTTAGAACTCTACATGATTAGAAGCTAAGCGCTAAAATTGTAAACTTCAATTAAATAGATATAAAGTCAAGCAAATATATATGATTCCAGAATCTTCTCACTAGAATTTTAGCTGCTTTGGAAATTTCCTTGTGTTCGTTGAAATATTTGTACTGTGTTCCAACTCTAGAGCTCCGTTACAAATATCGTTTTCTTCCTCATACGTCAGGCATACAGTCGGCAGTTTATCACTTGAGGAGTGAAAGACTCCCCCGTATTAAGACAGGGCGCTGACAAATCTTTGATCTTTTCCTACATTAGTTACTTTTAAGCTCACAATACTCTTTTTCACATCAAAGTTGATTGTTCCGTATGTTTCGCCTTGCAACTACAGAAGCCTATTTCACTTTTGACATTCCTTCTACGGTTTAGGAACGGATGTGGTGGTTACTATTTTCTGATAAGTTCAGTTGAAGCTACGTCAAATTTTCTAACTACATATTAGTCATCTCTTTCCCCTGTCGTTGTTATTGTGGGCACTAATCACCAAAAATTACTCACTATGGGACGTGTAGGCGTTTTGGTCAAGAGATCACCACGCATTGTTGCCACACTTACGAATTTCTCATTTCTGCTTTTGCAATCCGCGAAGATACATGCATAATATTAACAAAGGATCTGCAAGCAGTGACACCGGAGAATTTCCTGGAGTAGATTTGGCAAACTGCGTTTTCTGCTGCCTCACACGCTTTCTCATCCTTTCTCCTCTTCTCATCCTTCTTGTTTTACGGTAAGTACGAGCTACACTTAAAGACAATACCAGGGTTTTACTTAAGAGTTGTTAGAGTATAGTGAAAGGATGACAGAGGATAGAAAACCTTTGAGTCATTATAGTTCAGTTTGTAGAGGTTTCGTTTCACACTCGTAAGGTAGTGAGGCAAAAGTACTTTTAGCAAGGCATGATAAGGTCCGTACATATATTGCTTACACGTTTTAAACACGAAAGTAAGAGTGTTTACAGTACAAGTGTTATTCAGATATGTATATAGAAATTACATTGTTCTCTCAAATAACATGCGTGCGCCCCCCAAAAATATATATTCTATTGCAAAATTCAACAGAAGCTGACCTAAAAGGTATCCTTGAGTATCGAAATTGTCCAAATATAGACCAATGTTTGTTAATACTAACCGTCTCGCAATAGCTTATTTTAAGATCAAATATTATATGCAATAAATTATAATATATAGCTAATGTAAAGAGTAGTTAAAATTTCACAGTTTTCCCTTCTTAAATAACTACCTTTGGTTCAATGTAAATTATTATAACAAGACATCATTTTTCATCCCGGGATATAAAAATCTCTTCGCTTTTTTTCTTCAACATTTTTTTTTTCTCTTTTCTCCCCATGGTTGAGGAAAGTCCTTTTCTTAGCGAGAGAAACTAATAGGACCGAATATGTCCCTCCCTTTTACTAGAGCAACTGACCTCAGTTTAATTGCTGCTTGGGGAAGGGATATTAATCACGGGGCCCACACACTCCACTCCACTCCACTCCAGTCGCCCCCTATGGTTAGTTCACTCTTGTGCTAACAGGGCGCCAAGTAGAGGAAGAAATTAAAACAGAAAAACAAAGGAGAAAAGGAATGGAGAGAGAAAGAGGAAGAGAGATAGAGAGAGAATGGGGGGGGAGAGAGAGAGAAAACAGGATAGTCCAAAAGGCTAAGAACAAGCCATAAAAGTGAACAGATTGAGTTGAAAGAGGGAGAAAGAAAGCGAACCAAGTTGAAATAACGAGACGCAGGTTTCGGTTCTCGCTAATTGCGGAAAACGACCCACGACATTTGAACAAATTTTGAGGGCGACCTCAATTTTTCTTTCTTTTGTTCTCTTCTTTTTTTAATA